>JACXSJ010002509.1:5356-43778 GCA_014851325.1 Pentalonia nigronervosa | reverse complement strand
ATTTGAATACATGTAAATTAAAACTTAAACTCAAATTAATGACACACATAATAATTTGCAGATTTAAATAATTGATTAACTTATAAAATTTGTATATAATAAATTGTTTATTACAGATATTTAGATTTTAGTTTTGCATTTTAAAATGGATAATTAAAAAATAAATAACATAAAAAAAACAATGGAATTATTGTTATATATAATAATCAATATTTACATGTATTGATAGTATAGATTTACTTAATACGTTTCAGAAGCCATTATAAACTGAAAAGCAAAAGTTATAAAAATGTTTACCTTTTTTTTTTTTATTCGATTTAACATAAATTTGATGAGGAACCTTAAATGAGAATATGTACAATTATGTAACATGGTGGAGCTGGAGAAAGGATTGTGGTTGAAAGTTTACATTAACCCCATCACTAGATTATACTTTATACACTTCATTTGGAATAAGATCATGCATAGCTTTAAACAATAATCTAAGTTATTTACAATAATTTAAAAAGTATTAGGTTGTACATATGTCTATGAACCTTAAGAACAACATAAATGCTTATGTAACGAATGATTTTCACTAAAAGTACTTGATATATTATTTTTTGGTATAACGTATCTAATTTCTATTTATAAGACAAATATAAGAAAGCGAATTTTGGTCACAATAGGGAAATCAATTGTTGTTAATGTTATTTTATAGGGCGTGATCAAGTTAATGATATTATTTAAGAAAAAAAAAAATAATACTTTTACTTTTTCCATCGTTATAATTTTTTAAAAGTTTTTTTTATACTTTTGAATGACAAGGTACATTTTTATTTTCAAATTCTGAAACAAAATAATTTTGTTTTTAAAACTATATAAATTAAATTTCGGAAAGTAGTTTATTTATTATAAGTATTTTAATTTTATATGAGCGGAGTAGTAAGCCAACATTTTTGCAAGTACCTATATTACTGCACTCCGCTCAAATAATCTTTAAATACATATAGTTTATAAAATACTTGTCGAAATTTTATTTTCATTTTCAAAGTACTCCAAAAAATATTCTGCTTGAAAATCAGGAATTCAAATTGCAAGTTGTTCTCAAAAACCGTAAAAAATATATTTTTTTTATCAAAATATTTTTCAATGACTTAAAATTTTGTACAAAAAATATTTTCAAAATGTAAATAGTTTTTGAAATATTTAGTTTTTTACATTAAATAAATCAACCGATTTACTATAAAGTATTATATTTAATAATAATTATTAAGAGTTAATAAATTAATATATGCATACATTTTGTTTTAGAGTTAAATATTTACAGCAAAAAATTAATTCTTTATAAAAAACAGATAATTGGACCAATATTTGCCTTTTTAAAAGTACACTTGGAGTAACCATATAAAATCAGACATGTAAGTTTGAACGGTATTTTAATGCTTATTTATATAATGAACATAAGAGCAAACTTTAGAACTAAAATTAGACTTTTGTGATAATTTGTTATATAAAGATAAAATGAGTTTAAACTTAAATTTAGCTCAAGTATGTCACTTCTATAGTAATTATTATATTTTTCTATTATTTTTATAGAAACTATGGAGCTAAAAAACAGAAAACCAATTGGCAAGACCAGGATAATATGAAACATAGAACACACTAAGATACACGGTTTATATAGTTTCCACCAAATTGAATAATTTAATATATAAAATAATAATAATATAATAATAAAATATATAATAATTTAATAATTAATTTAATTTGTCGACAAACGATAATTTACCAGCATCATTGTATGAATGTTTTAATTCGTATGTAGTACCCATGGTGAATTATTTCTAACTTAATAAATGTTGACCATTTATTCTCAAATATGCACGATAAGGAACTACTAATATAAAGATTTTATATTATTATTTTAGAACTTTAAACTTATCTACATGCATAATTTAGAACTGATAATATTTGTACTCAATAAGCAATTATCCAATTATACCTTATGCATCTATAATATGTGCACTTGATTTAAGTAATACTGTTTGTTTTGTTATTTCTTTAATTTTAAATTTCAACAAAAATCAAAAATATTTTTATGATAAATGAAATTTACTTTTAAATAAAAGTAATTGTTTAAGAAAAGTAATTAGTGATAAATAAAAAAAAAAACCATTAACTGATAACTTAGAATTAAAAAATTGGTTTAATGCCATACACTCATTTGTATTATGGATAATCTTAAACTAATTGTTCCATTAAAAAGCATGTGAAACTTGAGACTATCATAATATGTGTTTATTACCATATAAGCTCTACCAAATATTACAAAATACAACAAGTGCTCTAATAGAGTAATAAGTTAATTCGTTTTCTGAAATACATATAAATAGTTTTGATTTTAAAATACATATAAATCATTTTAATTTTGAAATACATAATATAAAAATAATTTTGATTTCTAAAATATATAATATATATAATTTTAACTTTTTAAATTCGGGTTTTTAAATACTTATAGATTAAATTGATTTTGAAGGTACATAATATATGATTACAGTTTACCTAACAATACACATAATTTTATTTTCAGAAATTAGGTAAGATATATTCAATGATAAGCCCGCAATTCAAAGAGAATTGAAACAGCTAATAAGAGTAATATCTAATTAATATTGTATACTGAAATTAAAATTTTATAATAATTATTTAAACAAGTATCAAACAAGCACTGGTAAATGTTATCATTAATGTAGTATTCTGTTTTTTAGAACAAACTCTAATGTCCCTCAATGTTACATGATCATTTTATCATAATTTATTATCATTGTGCAAAAAGTAAAAATTATTAAAATTTTATTTTCATGAATTTATGATATTGAATGATTAAAATATTATAGAAATTTGAAATAACATAAATAGTTTATATTCGGTATTTATCTAATTATTTTAACAATTTTAATCAAGGTATTTATTGATAATCATATGTATCTATAAAAGTTAGTACTACACCTAATCTCGCAAAAGATATTCATAAAGTAATATAGAAAAACATTCACATGATAAATATTAATAGTGTTTTTTTATCTGCAGTTAAATATTATTATAATCTAAACAATTAGATACATAGACATTTGATTGCAATATCACTTAACTAATTATATTGTTTGCTTTATAAAATAATAAAAAAATGTATAATCTAGTTTAAGTTTTAAATAAATAACAATGCATAGATTAATTGGTGTCTTAATAAAAATTTTAATGACAACACAGGTAACGACGTACCACATAAAAGTGCAACACATGTTGTGGTTGCAAAATAAAAGTACACCATACTTACACGCAAGTCAGAATGCCATAGACACACAAACTACGATACCTAACCGTTTGTCTTTATGATAAATTCCAGAAACGGTTTTCAATTAGTGACAAATATTTCAAAAACAGGAAAACTAACTCTTTTTCATATTATATTTAAATATAATTATTTTTCAATCAGATTGATGCAACATCAAAGCAATACCCTCAGAAGCAATATGGTCAAAGTCCATCAATTACAATTGAACTGAATGAGAAACATGGTTAAATATTGGAAGCAACACGGAATCAACAAGAAAAATATAAAAATTACAATATTAATTTTAGGTGGTCATTATTTATTATTGTAATGAGATAGGGATAACGACAAACAAAACACAAACCATTAATAATTAAATAAAATTAAAATTATTTACTGACTACCACTTTTTACTTACATCATTGTTTCCAGCAGCATGGTCGTTGCCAACATCGTAAAGGTTGCCAACATCGTAAAGGTTGCCGACATCATAGAGGTTGCCCACATCATAGTGATTGCCCACATCATAATGGTTGTCGACATCATAGTAGTTGCTCACATCATAGTAGTTGCCCATATCGTCGTAGAAATCGTAGACGTTGACGACCTCGTAGTTGTTGCCTACGTCATTGTAGACATCGTAGTTGTTGCCGATGTCGTTATAGACATCATAGTTGTTGCCGACGTCGTTGTAGACATCGTAATTGTTGCCGACGTCGTAGACATCAAAATCGTTACCAAAATCATAGTCGTTGACTACATCGTCGTCGTTGCCGACATCGTTGTCGTTGTCGACGTCATTCTCGTGGCTGACATCATCGTTGTACGATGCGAGCAAGTCATTTGACGGAATGCGTTCAGAGGTGTTGTCCATGATGGTAGCAAATGACGATTGACGAAACAACAACGATTGTTTACAAAATATAAATTTTTGTGGTGGCAGGACGACAACGACAAACGAGTCTGTAATGCGGTAGCGTCGGGATAAATGGCGTCTGTCTGGCGGTCGCACACTAACGCTTGACTACGTGCAGGCGGTAAGGTATAGGGTAGGTACAACAATGGAATGCGGCGCAGCTCCACACGTTACGAAGAAACTATTTGACCCTGAGGAGGTGCCAACCGATTTGTTGTCGCCTTTCGAGCGTCGGAAAGTGTACATGATTGCAAGAGGGCATAATAACACGGTGGCATATCAACTAGATCCCCGTTCAATTAGATCCATATGAGTCAATTAGTTCCCCTATCAACTAAATCCCCTAGGGGCTATGGTAGAGGTTCCCAAACTGTGGGTCGCGATTATATTTTTGATGGATCGAATTATACTTTTAAATACCTAGTACATATTTTTAATCATCTATATTTAAATTCAGTTTAATGGTTAACTGTTGACTGTTAAGTGTGACGATTACGAGTTTACTGCGACTGTATCAAAACGACGCAATAAAATAAATAGTTATTGAAAAGATAACGATTTATTTGTAACAAATTAGTAAATGCCTGCATGACGTTCAAAACTATTGATTATTTTTATTTTTCAGTAACACACGGCATATAAAATATGAGTTTGTACAACTATGGACAAATGGTTAAACAAAATATCAATGACTCAAAGTTAGGGAGAAACAGAGACAATATCTGTGTCAATAGTTAAAAAAAGAAAATTAATTTACGACGAGCCTTCAACAAGTTCTCAGTCAAAACAAAAATAAACTTTCAGAAAAGAGATATATTTTCAGTTCATAATAGAATTCAAGCATTTATGAAAAAACTTTTGTTGTGGAAAAATAAGGTATTCGTTTAGTATGTGACCTACCGGTCCGATAATTAATTTAAAAACATTTAAATTAAAAATTATATAATTAGGCATTATTTTATTATAGATTACAGATTATATTCAATATCAGTCAAAATTAATTTAAAAACAGTTATTATTAAAAATTATATAATTAGGTTATTTTATTATTACAGAATATCAGTATAAAATGCATAAAATTAAATTACACTTTTTGTACATTGCTTAAAAATTTTAAAAAAATTGTATCTTGCCTGTTGATAGATCGATACCATGCCTCAATTAAATGTTATGGCAACATTTCAGTTGATGTTCCATGCATTTTTCATAGGATTTTAGTTTTTAATACTCTCCAAGAACATTCAATTGCTTGTGTGTGAGCTCCAGTAGTTGGATCAACAAAATTTTTTGAATGGTTTACTGTTCTATTATCATAGCCTATATTTTTTAAACAAAAATATGCTCTCCATTCATCTGACATAATAGAACCAGATAATATTCCTTTTTCGATAATGGGAATTAAAGTTTCTCTATCACGTTTTTCTACAACAAAAAATCTTCGTTCCAAATTATCTCCAATTTTGCTACATAATCCGAATACCCAGGGTCCTTCTAGTCTACGACCATAATTTCTGTTTGATGTAGGTGAATTAGCTAGGTTTATTTGATTTTTTTGATCACTGTCAGAATTGAAGTCTGCCGAGTTATTTTGTACTTGTTCATGACGCAGATCACCTAGCAGCAGTCTTCCTTCGTTATACTTTCTTCTCCTTCTCAATAACGATTCATCAATTTGTACCACTATATTTTGTCCTCTCATCTTTTCACGTTTTTCAAATAATGAACAACACACGTCTCTACACAAATTAAACCAGTCAACAATGGTTGCATTTGAACGACCCGTCAAATCAGAAACAGTTTTTATGGGTAAATCTTGTGACCAATAATAAATAAGTTCTAGTATTTGGCCCAAACTGAGATTAGAATTGCATCGTGCATTAAGATCAGTATATGTAAAAATGTATTTTTTTAATTTTTTGTTGTAAACATGTAAATAACTGATCCATAAAACAGCAAAAAAGATCATTGATATTATTGTGAAAATGCCAAAATTTTAAAAAATGGGTGGTACTATAAAAAGTTTGAGAACCTCTAACCTAGAACCATTTAAATTTACATGAGATCACTTAGGAAACATAGAAACAATTGTGATATAAATAGCATATTTAAATATTAATTGTATCATATTATATTATCATTTATAGCTTACTATATTATCCAATATCCATTATTTATAATTCACTCTAGTTAAATAAGATTGCATTGTTTTTATTAATAGAGTTAAAAGTATGATAGTTTTGTAAGCATTTAAACTTTTACATACAAATAAAAAAAAATTATGTATAATATTATGTTTTTATGAATCACAAGGAATGAATAAACATAATATTTTGATATTTTGTGTATACCTATTGGTTACAATATGATAATTTTTATAATAGGTTAAACGAGCATACCACACATAAGCTGATTTTTAAAATTACAAATTTAAGCTAAGGTAATTTCATCCTATGGTATGTATTTTGTACTAAAATAGATCTATTTTATATGCCCTATATTTTCGTTTCTAAAGATATATATGATATTATGTAAATTAAACATATTATATAATACTTTAATAAATATTTGAAAAATTCTACATAAATATATACTAGACATGTATAGTGTATGTATTTGAATATAGTTTTATTTAACAAAAAATTGGATAGGAATGATATAATTGCTATTTTTTCATTGTCCGCTAAAGTTATAAGGGGCAAGGAATAAAATAAGCAAAGCTAAAGAACCTAGTCTGAACTCTTGATGTTTTATTAAATCTATATTTTTTTTTCTAAAACTTTCTCTGCTTGTTACACAGTTTTTGTGATACTTTACCTCGAACAAGTAGGTATTATTGAATTAGGAATCACATTTTGAACTTTGAATTTAATGTCATTACCTCAAACATTACAAACCAATTACACAAAAACAAGAAAAAATAAAGAATATTGGAAGTGTACATTTCAGTTGTTGATTTATAAATATTACTACACGGTGAATTTATAAATAACTATTAAAATGAATTATTAATCCAATAAAAACTTAAATACAAAAATATGATTATATATCTAATTACATTCAAAACATTAGCTAATTGATTACAAACGAACGGTATAAAAAAGAAATTTGAAAATTGAAAATAAGGGGCATTTTTCTAGCCCTTTATTCAATTTCTTTTATTTTTGTACCAAAACTTAATTCTTTACAAACTAAATAAAGAGCTTTACAAACCATTACAATCGAAAATTCGAAATTTTTATTTGGTGGCGGTAGGCTGGGGAATGGAACACACACTAATGAGTAATGATCACTTACTATGCCTACAATTACACAACCCGCAAGACTAAGAATATAAAATTGCCTATATTAAACTCCTTAAAAACGGTCGTTATCGAAAACTACAAATCTGATTTCAATGCTATAATATACAGATGCTAAATAAGCGAGGTAAAATAGAAAAGGCATTCGGAAAAAGTTTATTCAAATATTCTTATAATAATTTTACAAAAATCAATTAAAAATTATTCTAAATATTTTGAAAATTTAATATTGTAAAAAGAATATAAGTTGACGAATTTCATTATACTCTGAACTTCAATGTTTATAATAAATTAATGTAAATTAATGTGGATTTACAGTTTAATTGATTTTATCAAATATTTCATTATAATTTTTATACTGAGCGGATATATAATGTTTTTATTTTATAATTATGTGTTTTTGTTTTTTTATTTTACCTTTTGAAATAGTTAAAATGCTTCAATCTTCAACTTCAATATCTTTTTGGTAAGAAAGTACATTAAATTAGTCCTATTGGGAGAGGGGGAGGACAACTTCAAAAAAATTCAATAAACCCTTTAAACAAGAGAACAAGAAGATTATTTAAAATATATGCAATATTTTTTTTTTACAAATTTAACTATTATTAGCAAAAGAGAACAAACTAATATTACTAACCGGGGATGAAATTTATTAATGGTTGGTTGGTCTTTATAGTGGCTTGCTGTTATTTTTAAAAGACTTAAAATCCACAAGATCATTAAACCAACAAGTAAATTATTTTTTATATACCTACTGCCAGATTAAGCCAGGATTGCCTTGTTAAAAATTTTTTTTTTACTTTAGATCCTTCATTTTTGTTACGTTTTTTTTTAAGCCTATGAAAATGCTGAAAAATCAAAGTTTGTAAATTTAAATATGCCCCATGAAAATTTTTACAATTATGCTTATAATTTATAGAATCTGTATTTATAGATAGTTTTTCTATTGTGTCTGTTGATGTAGGAATAGGTGATAAACTTAAAATGAGAATGCTTAATATTAATTATGAACATCCATGTCCCAACTTTGATAAAGATAACCTAATCACATTTTATTTGTGTTTTAGAATTTATGCTTCAATTAAATTTTTAAATAAAAATTTATATCTGCATCTGAAAAAAAATTTAAAAACAGAAAATTAGCAATTTTACAGAATTTGTGAAGCAATATTTTGTAATTGTAATAATATTAAAATTATTTTGATGTATTGTAATTTAATAAATACCTTCTTTTAATTTTATTTTTACAATTCGATATATATTATTTACTAATTGAATTATATAATACTACATTTGTTCCATTTATGTTTGTAATCAATATCTGTAACTAAATTATAAATTAAACATTAATTAATAATTTATTTTATAAGTAGTATAATATGTGTCTTTATGTTGTAAACAAATCATATTTAAGTTATGAAAATAATGTTTTTTGTAATTACTTAGAATACTACCTACCTATTATATGTTTTAATATGTACTTACCTTTGTTGTCCTTCAGCACGGAAAATGTCCAAATATTGAAATAAATATTATTATGTAAAGTATGATATCATCGTCGTATTTACAGTACTAACAAATGTATTGTAGGTAACTTTAAATAGTACCTAACTATATAATTAATATAGTCTGTGCCGTCTGAGGTTAAGACTAAAAAATGTTAAATGTAAATTTAAACTTTTAAAGTAAAGTTAAAAGCACAGACTATTTGTGTTAAACGCTTGTGTTAACTAATAATAACGATTGTCTTTCACAAATCATAATTGCGCATGTCAATTATCAATAGATCTACATAGTTTGTCATGCTAATTACTATTACGATCTTTACGAAACTCGAAACTACGAGTATACAATAATATTGTATAACATCTTTAGATAAGTGCATGCAGCTACATTGATTTAATCGTACTTATCGGAGAATCTTATTTTTTCCCCTATTGTTTTCGGCCGTGTAAGCTATCTGTTTTCATATAGTCTGTGGTATATACTATTATACTTATATATTAATATATATTAATACATTTTATATTTGAAATATGACATGTTATTATTAACAAAATTTATTTAATAAATACTTTATTATTGTAAAAATTGATAATATTTACATTAAATAAATAAATAAACGTACATTTTATCAATGTTCATACAAATTATACCCGTTACAAACTCAATTACGATTCAGCGCGGAGCTCTGAACTAGCGCAGGGCTCGTAATTTCGATTTAGCTCCGTCTACTACGCAGTACTGTACTAGGGTCTGTCTCAACGAGGTGCGTGGCGGTAGGTAACCGTGTCCAGCAGCAAAATGGTGTCTACTATTGCAACAGTAACGTCGGGTTTCGTCAAGCCGTTTTCAGACATTGAAGTCGAAAATCGCGTGGGGACAAGCTCGGCTGCGCTGAACTGCACCGTAATGTTTGGCATTGAACTTTGGTAACGTTGTTTCCGCGACATCGCGGCTTGTCAACAGCCAGCTTATTAACCTGTGGCGGTAAGGATGACGGCGGAGTCTTGATATTGACTCTCGCAGCATTTGCAGGCGTTATCATTGCGTGTTGACTAATGATAATATATTCATTATGCCGATTTCAGTTCGTCTTGCTGCACTTGACGAGGCAAATAACACTGGATCGAGTCCCGCAAATACTTTTGGGTTATCGGAGTTGAGTCCGACCAATATTGTTGGGCTGTTCGAATTGAGTCCTTTCAGCCTAAATGCTTTACCCAAGAAACACCACCTGGAGGTTGGTTGAGAAGTCTCCCAAAAGTGTGTGTGATTGTACACATTTTTTTTTTTTAATCGTAATAATAAAATGTATAAAGAGTTAATTAAAAATAATAATAATTATTTGTAATATAATAATGTTAATAATTAAATAGTTGCTGGTAAAAATTTAAATAATACAGATTTTAAAAAGTCAAATCTCCAGTTTTTGGATTTATATCTAATGGTTTCCTATACTGGTGGCTTTTTATGACTTATGAGCTGGGTTGATCTGCACTACTAAAATCCTGGGTACTCCACTGCCCATTAATAATCTTTTCCGAGGTGTAAAGAACATTCATCACCATCATATGGTTTTTAAGGAGACTGTTCACAGCATTTTCATTAATTTATTTATTATTATTTTTAAATTTTAACTAGGTAGTATTGTATCATAAATACACATGTACTGTATGAATTGTGTAAATTAATACAACATAAAGATCAATGTGTGTAACAATAGCTCTTTATTTTGGTTACTACCGTAATCCTGGTAATTCGTATGTTGGTAGATAGGCAGACATTAGCATGACAAAAGCGACAACAGATTACATATAGTAATGTTCATTTACTACTCACACATAGATATGGCCCAAATTAGTATGTTATTTGTATTGCCTAAATATTACTCCTTAAAACATTCTATGCTCCAGCCTCTTTGTATTTTAACACTTGATATACGTGCAGGTTAGGCAGGGCAGTCACACTCTTGTTGCGAAACTCAGCAAGATCATAGGTGCGACGACTGTAACATTAGCTAAGTTTTTATTTTAGATTTGTTTTGAATAAAAGTATTTGAATATTATTGTAATCGATCGACATTTTTGCCTTTAAAACAGAACAGCTCTGAACTATACGTACTTTGATTTTAGGTAGTTTGCTTAAACTGAATTGTGCTGCAGTACCTATAAGAAATTCTGAATCTCTCGAAGGAACGAACATTAAACAAACAAATATATGCTATCAAAACTTAAAGCTAATCCAATTTATTCTGTAGAGAGTCATTAGGACAGAAGGTAAAACAATCGCATAGATTTTATATACCACTATATATATTGCAATGCCTATATTATAATATTATGTAAGATAAAATAATTAATAATAAAAATGTATTCATACATAAGTATTATAAAATAATATTTTACTTTTACAAATAATAATTTTGTAAAATACCTACAAACAGTTAAAAAATTATTCTACTTTTAAACATTTTTTAGAAAAATAGTCGCTTCTAAAGGAATGAGTCATAAATTCTCCAACCAATGTTCTTATCCATACTGGTGGTAGTCTCATAAAGAAATACTGAAAAATACAACACAAAGAAAAGTTACACAATTTTAATATTTAGATAATAAAAAGTTATTATTTAGTATTTATTGACATTATCTATACATACTAAATAGGTACGATAAAAATTAAAAATACAATAATTTAACATTCTGCTAAAATATTATATTAATCTTTAATTTATTTTCTGAAATTATTTTAATACATTTTTATTTTCTAGGGAAACAAGAAAAAACACTTCGATGTTTTACCTGAATACCGTGGGCCCAGTAACCGGTTGAGTGGTTCACTATACCCAGCGTGTTCACAGCATTTGAGGCATACATCTTTGCATCAGGTACGAATAGAGTAGTCTCTTGTAATCTGTAGCTGAAAGCATTCATTTTTGTGTTGACGAACAACGGGAAAAGATGTTGCACCGTTATATTGTCTTCTTTGTACTCGATACGAAGTGCTTCCGTAAAGCTTTTTATGTACGACTGAAAAATGCATATAAGTTAGTTATGATAACTCCTAGTTAAAATTTGTACATTGAAGTAATTTTAATTGTAATCATTTTTTATTTACTCTTTAATAAAATGTTTAAGACGTCATGAAAATATCAGTGACGTCCCTTCTCCTTAATTTTGTTCGATTGATTTTAAAAGTGTGCCAATAAGTAGTTAGATATTATAAGCTTTATATCAAATTAAAAAAAAAATTTAAATATTGATTTTATCAGTAGGTACACTCGTGTTTAACACGATTTGCTGTAATCTTTCGTATCTTAAAACACAGTTTAATCAATTTTTAAATTTAAAAAATCAAGTCATAACCCTTGAAATTGTAAATTAGTCATCATTCATCACTCTTCGAATGACTTTTAATCAACTATTGAGTGTCTATAGAGTTACTTTCCATGTGATAATATAAAATTATAGGAAAAATGAGCTTATCTGGACTGTTTACCTTAGTTGCGGCGTAAACGGCCAACAGTGGCATTGGCTGCAATTCGGCACTGGACGATACGTTTACGATTGCTCCCCGTTTCCGCTTTTGCATACCGGTTAAAACGAGTTTTGTCATATGTGTGGTAGCACCGACGTTAACGTTCACCAAGTCCCATATGGTCGATTCCGGTACTTCGGTCATGTACATTGGATACAAGTATTGCATGCCGACATTGTTTACTGAGATACAATATTCATATAAATTATTTGCAAATATAAATAATAATTATAATATATATATAAAAAAACAGTAGTTAATTGGTATATGCAGTATAGAAAATTGTGTAAATTATAGATGTATAATAAAAACCTAATTTTATTATAGTTATATAAACGCCACGAACTTAGTATTCCAATTTCAACGCCATCTAGTTCCTTGGTGATGTGGTCGAACACGGCCTGCCCTTTACTGAAATCGGCTTGTATAATCTTCACTTCGACATTAAACTCTTGTTCTGAAAAACATTATTGGATATTATACTACTAGTAAATGATTGTATTCTAATTTTTCCAAGGTTTAAATTTTCTTGGGTTTTTAAATATTGTAATTTTGATATTTTATTGTATTTTAATCGTTTGATTAAAACTTATATGAACAGCTTAATTTAGTTAATTAAGTTAGGTAATTTTATTTTAGGTTAGGAAGGTATACGAGCGAACCAATGAATGTATTGATTTTATAATAATGTGTATGGTTTTTTTTGTTTGTCGTCACTCATTACTTATACTAAAAGCAGTGCCTATATTAAATGCTTCGATTTTCAACTTTAGATATGTTTTTGGTAGCAAATGAGATTTAGTTAGTACTATTTTATATAGGTATATGATCAAATTTTTAAAAATTTAGTTTTTCTATGAATGTCTATAAAAAAAATGTGCATAGTCAAATGGCTTGGAAATCTAATGCAATATTAGGTTATACGTTTATAAGCTCATAAGTTATTCATATACCAATTAAAAAATATCAAAAACACAATTTTCACAATATTTTTTTATAAGCGTTTAAAGTTAGAACAAGTTAGTCAAAATCAAGAAAACTTACAAATTATTTTGTATTTTTCAAAATGTATATTTAATGTTTAAAAATTTAATATAACATTTCGCTTTTGTTATAAGTTTTTATTGTTGACATTTGAAAAAAGTCAATTCTATAAATATATTTTGTGTGCGTATACTCTTTGTTCAATTATTAAAAGCATGGCTATTAAACTATCATGACTTACTAGAAGTCTTTTGGTCCGTTCATTCTCCAACTATCGGATATTGTTTTAGGTTTGTAGATTGTATAAGGAAGTAAAAAGATTCAATCGGCTAATCCAGCAAACATTATTGAATTTGAAGTCTTACTATGGTCTATTATACGTTCTGGATATTTAGTAGTACCTCGTTTTATAATAATTTTTTTGCGCCTAGGACCATTGGTTAGGTTCGTTTTATCATAGTTTAAATATTTCAAGAAGGTACTCCATCCAAAGAAATAGCAAGTTTATCAAAATACTCAGATATGTAATTCTTGATATACCTGCACAAGATTGTTTTATGTTTTGGCACATTATTACAAATAAAATGTTTTTGTTCCTTTTCAAAAAACTATTGACCTAAACCCGTCTTGGCATATTTTCATTTTCAAACTTAGTAAATTTTTTTCCCTGCGATCTAGATACCCTTTAACCAAGAATCTAACATCAAATTTATCAAATGTATATCCCCATTCGGAACATAGTAAAATACCTATAGATTTAATAGTATGAGCGTATGGCTATAGAATAATAAATAGTTGTACATTATGTGTTGTTTTAAACAAAGTGCTTGTATTTGATTATTAATTACCTATAATCATACAAGTTGGTATATTGAAAACCTACAGTAAGTTATAAAATATATATCCACGATCTTAAGCATTTTGATGAGTGATCACCAACTACCAAGTATACTTTGGATAAATAATAGAACCTTATTTTATAAATAACTACTAAATGAATATTCAAGTTAATGTGAGTACCTTTATGTAACGTACCTGCTACACGTCATATCAACACATAACTAGGACACATGCTTAAATAAATATATTATTTAATAAATAGACAACTTAAAGATACACACACAGAGTATCAGTTGGCGCTTAATTATATTTTAAATAAAGCAATTTATGCGGATCACGTTTGTTCATCAAAATAATCATGCTTCAAATATTTATTTAGTTTAAAATATCATTGTCTACTAGTGTCTAATTATTCTATGTATTGAAATATATTAAATTATATATCTATGTATATCTATATCTTACCTATTTCTGAAGCGATCTTATTCAATTTATCAATCGTCCTACTAATCAAAACAATGTTGAGACCTCGCTTGGCTAATTCCTTGGCGTATTCTCTCCCAATGCCGTCTGTAGATCCAGTGACCACTAAAAAAATACAGGTAAACATACAATTATTAAAATGAACATAATATTTATGATCTCTCATACCCTTATCAATAAAAAAACTGTGTGTCACGAGTATGCGCATGGGAAGTGAAACTTCTAAAGCATTTATGTCAAGAAAAGGAAAATATCAGTTTTTAAAAATATATAATATTAATAGTTTTCTTTTATCAAATAAAACACATTTTCAATTTAAATTTTTAAAACAAGTTATCGTCGTATATTGAGAATATTAATAAATTAAAATTAAAAAATTATATTTATTCGATTTCCAGTAATTGATTTTGAATTGGCCTAATTGGTAGGTACCACAGTTGTTATTTGGTGATTTGTTTTCACATATCACTCGTTGGCACTTTTATTTTTATTCTTGTTAAGTAAACCACCAAATATTATAATAAACAAATAGACATAATTAGAAATATAAACTTTAACATTTTTTTAACTTTTTGAAAATTTGAATTTGAATTTTTTTTAACAATAATTCATTTTTGTGTTTTATACGTTTTATAAGAAAAAAGTCATTTTTATTTACATTATAACAAATATAACATGAAAATGTCAAATGAAACACTTACATTAAAATAAATTATATTAATAAGTTTGTTGTAATTATTTTTTTTTTTTAATTTGTTATCTTTAACATTAAATTTGTATTATTTAAGTAACAACTAAATTATTGTGAATAACAACTAAAATTAAAATGGGTATCTACATGTTAAATATTAAAACATATATAGCAATATTAATATATAAACATATCAATTATAAAAATAGTTATGACTTATATACTTTTGTGTTAAAACTAAGTAGATAGCTTGTAGCTAGAATGCAATTTGTTATAACTACTCATAAAAGATAGTTAGTGTAACTCTGTAAGTATTAACTCAAACAATAAATATATAAAAAGTGGTAAAATCAATAAACGTAGAAAAACCTACAACATATCCTCAACATTCATACTGATGTAAAAATACATTTTTTTTTTAAATAGATAAAAAAAAATATTTATTACCAAGATAAATTTATTTGTATTTCCTATATTATATTCAATAGCAATCTAAAATAATGCTAAAAAATTATAATGTAAATTATAAAACTTTCATGAAATTTTACATCACTAGACACGATCATAACAATAATATAACAATTCTAACAAATAATTGAATAAATCAATATTAACACAGTAAATAGGAATACATAATATTTGTTCAGCATTACAGACGAACGCCACTTTATTATTTTTCTAAGTACCTACCTACAAAAATAAGATTTGCTTTAAAAATATTCAATTTTGAATTTTAACACTGAATGGAACCATAATTATAATTTTGACTATCTAATTTTTATTTATCCAAATTTTCAACAATATTTCAATCATGTTTACTTAGTTATCAAAATTAATTTGACTTAAGCTATTCATAATTATATAGTCATTGAAAAAAATATTGTGATGCATAATCAGCCAAATAAAATGTTTCCACCGTAATTCCATTTGTCATGGCTTTGTATCTTTTTTTCGAATTTTAGGGTTAACGATTTTGTAGTAGAACAAAAGAAACGTGAGTTGTGAATTTAATTATCAGCTGTCGTGATGATCGAAGTGAATTAGGTAAACAACAACTGACATGAAAAGAGGTACAAGTTAGGTAAGTTAAGTTATGTGGTTACATAGGTAAAAGCATTGAATACAGATTATGTAAAATATCGGAAGTGGGAACCGCTGTGCTATACAGGCGTCGAGTGGATCACTTAAATGAATGTGTAAAATTTTAATTCAATGATAATCATGATAATGATGATCATTATATACGAAAAACGGTTCTAAGCGAAGACGGTATGTCGACCTACATAACTAAGCGTACTTTATGATATCATTGCTATTAAAATAATTAATTTTACTATTAGTAATACAGTAGGTTGAATTATTGTATCTGAAAATGTCACTGTGTGTATAAAATATAATATTTTTTTTAAAGATTCAAGTACTCACGAATAATATTTATAAACTACAACGAAATATCTAACATCATTATTCTTTGTTTAAATATCTCATTTCATACAAATTGAAACTTAAAATGTCTATGATAAGCAACCATGTTAATATATTTTTTAGATTTTTTAGTTACACTATAACCTACTTACAAGAAATCTTGTTTTTCAAATTTCTATTCTTAACTATAAAAATTGAACATTTTAAAAACTTTTAATTACAAAATAATTTGTAATTTGTAAATGTTCGACATTTTGATGAATTTTGGTAAAAATTTGAACTTATAATGCTTATATAAAAAAAGTATGCCATGTATACTTAAACATTTTCAACTGCTATTATAACAACTTATAAGGAATCTTGTCTTAAATTGTCAAACATTTTGATTCAACGAACGATTCGGTTTCATTTCAAGTGTCTACAGTTATTCGTTTTGAATTAGGTACGACAAAATAAGATAATCATTCCCTGAGGAATCGGTAGTTTACGGAAATATTCAATGTTTAATTTCAAATGCTCATAAAAATTAGTTTGACTTTCCGGTAAACTTTTTTTTTAGTAAAAGGTAAAAAATGTATGCGGAATTACACGTTAAATTTTCAAATCTTATATGTAAAAAAAATATTTTTTACGACATTCTAAATCAAAAAAATTAAAAATTTTTATAATTTTGATGTATTCTGTCGTAATTTTAATTTTAAACGCTTATAAAAAAAACTATTGTAGATTTACATTAAGCTTTTTTAAATTTTTATTAACAACAAGTTATAAGAAACATTGTATTAAATTTTCAAATTAACAATTCATGTTTTTCCTTAATTTTTTTTTCTTGACGCGTTTGAAATTATTGGGATTTTTTTACTTATGACCCCCAACCATTTATATTTACTTTATTGCCAGAAAAGACGCGAATGAAGAAAATTGAATCATTTTAACTGCCTCAAAAGGTGATAACAGGCAAAAAAAATTCACAACAGATTCCGAACGAAGCGAAGATTCTCTTTACTGCACATATTATTAATAGGTAGTAAAATGAATTTTTTTAACAGCAATAATATCATAAAATATACTTGGTAATTTAAGCTGACAATCTTCGCTGAGAATTGTTTTTCGTATACATTGATTTTATATGTGTACAACATTTTTAAAGATATACTCAACATTTAAATAAGTTATTTTTTTTTTAAATGGATTACCAAACTATTTTTATATATTTTTTCTTTTATAATTCTTTTTCTTTAAATGTCGACTCAAAAGATTTAATGAGTTAGTAAGTTTGAAAATGTAAGATTAAGGTAACAATGTTTCTCATGACTTTTTACTTTAGTTTTTTAAAAATATTTAAGATACATGTAAAACACAATTTTTTTTAAACATTTAACGTTAAAATTTGGACAAAATTAGACAAAATCTCGAAAATTTGCAAATAATTTTGTAGTTTAAAATGTATAAAATGTTCAATGTTTGTAGCTAAAGTTTGAAAACGTAATATAATAGATTTCTCACAAGTTCAAAATGTAATCAAATATTCTAAAAATATGTAACATATTTTTTTTAAAAGAGATTTTAAGTTCAAATTTGGACGAAATTCAATATTTAGTAAAGAATAATGGTTTTAATTATTTTGTTGAAATTTATAAATGTTTTTCGTGAGGCCTAGGAACTTTTAGTTTTTACGTATAGTAATTAGTATATTTGATAAATTTATACAATGATATTTTAAAAACATTAAGATTATTAAGATATGGTGTTTTAGTGTTGTCTATTTATAGTTTATACCATATAACTATAATAGTTAAATAAACTGCTATAGTAATTAATAGCAAAATATTTAATAATTAAATGATAATAGGCTGACAGACCGTTTCCGTTTAAAATTGTTTTTCATATGCAATAACACAATGACGAGGTACACTCGACTCATAACTGCTGTACAGCAGAGTGGTTATCTACTCCCTTTAAATTTTTATTTGTATTAATATGAGTTTACAGGAAAAATAGCTTTTTAATTTTCAATAACTTAACTGAAATTAAACTTTTTAACCCACAGCGATCTATATCGGTCGATCACCGATTTCTTTAATGGCGATTTCCGGTATTTGATTTGAATTTATATTTAACAAAAATAGAAATACAATTTATACAATATGCATATGGATAAATAATAAACAAAAAGACTATAAGAGATTACTAACGAGCTACGAGGCTATGAACCGTTAAAGGTCAGTGGATTACATACGGCACATTGCGTACAATACATCGGTTACAGTAGGTAGTGCAATTGGTCACAAGAAAGTGAATTTGCGGTGTCACTTTCCATTTCCATCAAACTATCTATGTATACTATGCATTGTACAGACTATAGATATATAGTTTTGTACATAATATAAACATAGTATGCATTACGTGGTAAAATTATATAACATATTTGAATATGTACAGAGTGCTTCATTTAAATGGGTGTATTAATTTTCTACCAATGTTCGTATTAAAAAAAATATATATTCATATATAATATACGAGTAGTTTGATAAGTAGGTAGATAAAAGTATTTTTTTAATGACATTTATTTTGTATTTCATAATCAAAAGCAGTATACTTTTCTAAAAACGTTAAGGCATAATACTTAAGAACAGTGTTGGGATTAAATAAGTTTTTTTTACCTAGATAAAGATAAAGATAAAAGGTAAATACTTTTTTATCGAGATAAAAAAGATAATTTTTTTAAATATATTTGAATTTAACTTTTAAAGATTATCTACAATTTAGCTACTTAGCTACTTCTTTTCATATCTAAATAAGATGAGATAATTAAATATTTATTTAGATAGGTCTCAACACTACTTGAGAATTTAAAGTTTAGAAAGTAGGAGTAATAAACCAACATTTTTATGAGGTGTCGAGTCAAAGTACTATTTGGTATTTTACTCTCCTCATTAGAACTTGAAATTTAAAAAGCTTATTATAAAAAAAAAAATTATTTATAATATAACTATTTTAAAATGAATGTATAATATAGCCATTAAATGAATAATAATGTCATGTATATAAAATGTCATATTCAAAAACTAATTTTTATATTGTATATCACAGCGTATATATATAATTATAATTGGTATACGTCGAAAGTAATGACGAAAATTTGGTTTTCAACAAGGACTATAATAGTCCTGGTAATTCCACGTGACAACAGTTTTTAATTATAGTTTTATTTATGGCAATGTGGCGTTATTTTTAATAGATAACCTGTGTAGCTGAATTGTTCAGTATTGGGCTGATTTCAGTTATTGTTCCAATCATTGCTTGTAAATTTTAATTATTAATAGTAAATATAGTAGGAATCTAACCAGTGCGGCAGTGGTTGGTTGATTAAGATATAAATTGCATAAAACCGTAAAATGTAATTTTTTAAATCACGATTATAAAATACATCACTTTTCCTACTTTTAGATGTAGAAGGTTTATACCTGTGGCGGACGGGTAAAGTGTCCACGTTCTGAAATATTCATTTTCTCTCGACCCCACAGTGTCCGCATTTTACATATTTTGTAATATAACCTAAAACTAATTATCATTTGTATTATCATTGTATGATGTCATCGTTTGGATGAGTGAAGTCATTTTTACCTTTGTGAGGGATAGATGTACATGTGATTTTATTTTACTAGCTTTTCACCCTACATTACTGTATTACAATAATACTATATCTGATACTAATATCTTTTTAAAATTATAATGATTAATCTTGTCATGTTGAGGATAAATACAACATTGCAGATATACGTCATCTAATGTTATATCACAAATGACGCAAACAAATCGTGTATAAGAAACATTTTTATATACATAGTATATAAATGCATACACATTATATAATTACGTGTACGCGCAAAAAACACGTTTGAGTGGATTATATACAACTATACTTAAAAATATAACGTTATTTGATTTCATAATGTATTTTTCTTTCTTCCTATATATCTGTCTTTTTTATTATTGTTTTCAATTAAATCAACTATTAAACCAATTGTATATATATACAAATACATAACAAAATAAAAAAAACGTAATTTGCTCAACCTAGATATCCACTCTTATAATAATTGAACGGCTCAAGATAGTCAAACAATAACTATACAATTACAAGCAATGCACATTACATGCACATTATACATCACAAGCAATTGCATGTTAATAAATAACAATTAATACCTAGTATTAAGTTCAAAGTTGTGCTTGTACCAGGCGATCCATGACGTCGTTTAGATTAAAGTGTTGGGTATACTAATTTTATATGCCGATTTGCTTCTATATTGTAAGTTTCTATAAAGTTTGAAGTACCCATAGCCACATCATATGTATGCATCTCACCAATAAAACACGTCCTACTTTTTTGCGAAAATAGCAACTTATTATTTTTTTTTTATATAATTGCGACTTTTACATATTGATTTTTATCAAATGGTGTGCCATATAATTTTAATTTGAAGTTCCGGAACAAAATATAAGTACCTAGTAGTCTTTCGTTTATAAACATTTTAGGGGATTAATTAGCTGAGTGGATTTGTGAGCAAATATTTCGTGGGACATTTTCAAACTATACATTCGTAAGTATTAAGTTAAAAATAAAACAGTAAAAATTAAAAATTGATTCAATTTTCAATATTTGATCATTTTCACTGAAATTTTCAAAAAAAAAAAATGTAATAATAAAACGTCGTCACTGTGTGATATAAATTATTAAAAGATAAATTTAAAATATTTCGAAAACACAAAAACTGATTAGTATAATGTCAAGTGTTAGGTATGCACTAAAAAAAAATAACAAAATTTAAAATAATAACATAATTTAATGATGACACGTCAAAATATCTCGGTTATAATATACCCCATCAAATATTTCATGATAAAATATCCCGCATAAATATATGTTCATTCTAACCTAACCAACCTCTATTATAAAAGTTGCGATTAAAAATACCTAACTATTTTAATCATTAAACTTTATGATGTGTGTTAACCGATATATCGCAGATAATGGTTACGTGTTTCGCAATCTAACCGTTTTTACTTTATAACTAATATGAATTTTTGAATTAATACATTTTTTTAAAAATTTTTAAAATAATTAGTTATATAATGTAATATTATATGAATGCATTTTTAAATTGAAATTAAATACATATAAGTATATAACGTTACTGCTCAGTAATTAATTTAAATTATTTAAAATATTTAACAGTTTAAAAATATGTTAAATAATATTTTTTGCTTTGTTCTTGTGATTATATCTTGTCATGGAATACTTTCTCCAGGAATATTCTGATTTTGAAATAGAATCTAATATAATAATAACGGATAATTATGGATAATAGAAATAATGACAATCAGAAAGTGATGGTCTGGATAACATATATGGTGTGTCTGTTCTCAACAATATTTGTTTTTAAATTTATATCATTCTTATTTCTTAAAGACTATTACTAATAAAATGATGGTTTGAAATACATATACTTTGGTTTAGCTAATAATTTAAACAATATTATTGTTTTTGAGCGAGTATTTATGTAAATATATGTTTAGTGTTCATGTTATAATATGCAAGAAGCAATAAGAGTAGAGTATAATAGTAAAGTGCAGAGTAGTTAAGTAGTGTATACATGATTACATACATTATATATTATTCATAGTGATTTTAACAGTTCACATTCAGTATTTTAAAAAGTTTATTGCAAATTTTCTATTTATAACGTTTAAGATATATAATGAAATTGTAATATTTAACATTATTCTTGTCTTAATATTTGGTTGTGAACACCTGCAGAGCACAGTAGTATACCATCAACTTTTGAGTTTCAAATGATAACTTATATTTATAATTTAAATGCCTATAAATAAATTAATACTTAACTATTTATTGAACATTTGATAATATACATATTTTATATACATTAACAAAAGCATTCTGTTTTAGATTATGAAATTAAAACTATAAGTCATCGTTCAAAAAATGTAAAAAAATGTTTACTGTTTAATGAATCATTCTGTATAGTAAGTGGGCGGTTACAGTACGTAGACAAGCATGATTATACACTCGGTATGTTATACACTGTAGCGTAACGCTAGTCGGCGTTAACTCACATAATATCTCGACTTTCTCGGAACCGTGGAGTTTATAAAGGTGAATAATAATTATCGAACGCCTTTCTAAATCAAATCAATAAAAAACTTGACTCTTAGCCAAATGGATGTTATATTGCAATAACCGATGATGATTTTAGTTTTCATATCAACATTACCAAAATATTATATATTTTACCCAATTTAAACCGACTGCAGGCTATATCTACAACTATAATAAAGGCATATGGGTACAAATGTACAACTATTTGAATTACTAATTGCTAAAACATACAATAATGTATTGTCAAGTCAATAGCGTGTAACGTTTAATTAAATTAATTAATTATGATACATTACCAGTGATTTCCTAAAACAAATTGTTTTTTTGTTGGCTAATTATATGTAAGTAGGAAGCTAAAACAACACTTAAATTATGTTTTTAGTCTTAAAAATAAAATTAAAATATTATAAGTTTTATTATGGAAACAGCATGAATGTTTCATTGTGGTAAGTATAACTTAAATTAACATTTACATGCCTACCTAGCTATAAAATAGGTACTTGCCCATATAACGTATGTTACACCTATAATATTCAATATGTACATTCGAGTTATGGGTACAATACCAAATTATATCTGATAAAATAGAACAATAGAACATATATAATACCTTCACATATATTATGAGTTTTTAATCTACCTATACTTTAATCAATTACATCAACTATTTATTTTAACAGATATTTTTATAAGTATCAATAAATAATAATTGCGAATTAAACGTTATTTGGGACTGAAGATAGTTAACCGAAATATTATTTACTTATCGGATAAAAATGAAAAATTTATACTATACTTGTAGCGCAAGCGCCTACAAATTATATAGGAAAAAAAAAGTTGAATTTTGATTAGAACAAAGCTTATTTCATTTGTCAAGTCATTTTGTTACACCTTGTACATCGACATAGATTGCCGATCAATGTATTTATGTATAATTATTATTTATAGAGTACTTATCATAAATTCGGTACAAACTCATTTGTTTGTGTATAACGAAACTTTAAAATCAAATAACAACTTTTAATTTTTTATTAATAGTTAAATCAGTAAAAAAAATTGACATAAAAAACTTGTCCGGTTGGAATCATAAAAAACACCGAGTAAAGGTATATAAAGGTATATAAAGGTCGTATGAATACACCTGTAGGTAACAAACATAACTATATGTCTAATAAACACATCATATATGTAGCATGTAAGAAATAGGATTGAGTTTCAAATTAGTTTACATTTACAATAATTTTGCATCCATATTATTATTGTAAATAATATTATTATTGTAAATCTTATTTACTCAAAGCACCTTAAAAGACGATAAGCTGTTAGATTTAAACAAAAGTCAAATATCTCGACTTTGGAGACTCGTAGTCGTCTACGCATAAATTTACATAATAAAATTGCACTCTAACACATTTCAACGTAAACGAGTTTCAACAAAAAGTGTTCGTAATTTGTACGCACGGTTTACGCTTGTTCGGCTGGTATGCTATTTATAACAAGGAAACTAATTATTAACAAGAGATGATGAAAACGTTGATATTCAACCACATATTATACATAGTTAATTTTTTGAATAAATATCCATAGTTGAGTTATAGTTGAGTAATAAATAATAATATCCTAATAAGTACTTATTTTTCATTCCGGTATTTATAAAATTGTATATTGAAAATCCTACGTGGTATCTACATATATTATACCATATTATCCTCTTATATATGTAGACCTGATCCTGTAAGTATATAATTATTTTTTTAGTGGAAAATATAAATAGAAGTTCTTTTATAGAATATAATAATAATATTGTTTTGTATTTATGTACTTATGCAAACGCTCGTCCGCGTATAAACACTGTAGTTACACACTTACACAGATGATTTTGAAGTCGAATTGTCAAAAAAATATTTGCAAGAAATTTGCATTGAAAATTGAAATATTTTTTCTACACGTATTTAATAGACACACGATGTAAATTTATATATATACAGTGAAACAGTATATACCAAATGACCTAGAGTGTAAACGAAATGTTAAATTATTCATCACTATCCTTCCGCTTCAAAACGAATATATTAAAATATATAGATATGTAAAAAACATTATTTTAACAACATAGCTAAGATTAACTACAGTTAATATTTTATAAAACGTGTTTAAACAAAATAAATTCGCATAAATTCAAAAAATATAAATTAATATTATTTTTTTTTTGAAACAAAATTATTCAGATCGAATTAAATATTAAATAAATATTAACACAACACAATAGAATAATACATTTTAATTGTAATGACTAATATTAATATTTATTGTTATTTATCCATGAAGTAAATTAATGGATTTTCAATGTAAATTACCCAACTTTTACTATAATTTTGTTTTACATTTTCAATTAATAGCTATGAATACTTTCATTTTGTTTTAGAAAATGTCGGTCTATAGATTATCTAGCGCCTAGATAATTTTTAAGTTTATAAAAACGTAAAAAGAAACTTCATTGCGTACCCAATTTTATTAAAATCAATTAGAATACCTGATGTCTTTTTGATAAATTTTAACATATTTGCAACCAATGAGTTGATATTGGATATACCATATTAGTACTTAACTTTTTATACTTATTATAAGGTGTGGATACGACGTATAGTTTTTCTTTTACCTAAGTATTTTTGTGATATTAAAACAATTTTATATAAGTAATTTATTTCAATACTAACAAAAAACAGCCGTCAAAAATTATTTTATTGTAAAATATTATCAAATGACAATAGTATGAACTAAATTTAGATATTTTAAGTTATAATCAGAAGTATGAGATAAAAATAATATGAAATAGCCAAAAATATCCAATAAGACATTTGGGTATAAGTGACTATATGAAAAATATTAAGAATTGGTTGAGTTTAGAATTTAAATTAAATTCTTGTGCCTAAATTTTCATTCAAATAATACATGTTTTTACTAAAACAATTTTTTTTTTTTTTTTGAACCGCCTAGATTCTAGACTGCATAATTTTTGTGAAAACGTACTAAATGTAAATCTAAAATATATAAAAGACTTATGGTTTTTATAAGTATAGGTACTTTTGCATAACTGACGTTTGTGCACTTAATTTTTATTACTGTTAATCATAATCACAACTGACCTGCCCATTTGCCGTACTTGACACTTAGTGGAGTCCGATCAGGCATCACCATCGGCAACAAATGTGCCGCACATCCCTTTGCGATCTCGAGGAACACGTCGCATAACAACACCAACACGGCTAAGAACCCGACGACGGCGAACCCGAGTACAATGGGTCCGGTCAACGAGTCTTCCGAATTGAACACTTTTGAGAATATGGACGCCGTTTTTGATGATTTATTGGACGGGGTTTTAAATAGAGAAAATGAAGGCCACACACCTTCAAGTTAACCCCCGGAAGTGGCCAGTGAAAAAACTAAAAGAAATTGAGCGTATTGTGTTTTTAAGAAAATATATGCTTTTCGCGGAACGATCGTGCCGACAGTCCCGAACGTTTTGAACGGTGTCGGCGACGGCGGTAGTTGCGTGGCATGTGTAGGTATTATTATTTATTTGAATCCGGTTCTAGTAAACGACACCGGCGATGGTGGTGGCATAAAATTCTATTAATATTACATTGCTGTGCTATGTATACGTAATCGCCGCGGTAGCGAAGATGCCGGTAATACTAAACTGCCGCAGTAGCACATATTATGATAGCACAGAAACTAGGTCACAATAAAATATTATAATGTATGATAAAAACAATTTTAAGAAGAGACTGTCTGTCGCCTATTTCAAAAAAAAAAAAAATTTCAAGATTTTTATTGATTTCGTCAACATTTAAAATTTAAACGATGATAAATAATTTACTTAGGCTTTAAGCTAGACTTTTTTTTTAAATTCTCGTATAAAAAAACTGTAAAACTTATGAAAAACCTTATATTAAATGTTTAAACCTATTAGGTACACTAAAATTGAAAGTAAAGAGGCAAGTAAAAGCCGTTCTGCTGTAAAGTTGTCGTGACTCGAGAGGGGTCACCTAAATTGATGTATTAAATTTGAATTCAAGATACAAAACCATTGTTTACAAAAAAACGATTCTGAGCAAAGGCGGTATGTCAGCTTATATAATATGGCAAAGTATATTTTATGATGTTGCTAATTTCTATTAAATTATTAAAGTAATTTATTTGACTATTAACAATACAGTAGGTTGAATTATTTTTTTACAAACACATTGCATTTGACAATGCCATTGTTTGTATAATACGAATATATAACATACTTAAATAACTTCAGATGCTCAAAACAAATTATTGTGGATTTATAATTAACTTCTTTTTAAATTATACTAATAATAACTTACGAAGAACCATGTATTATATTTTCAAATTTTTTGAAAACACAAAAAACTAATTATCGACAAAAATTGAAAATACACTGCAAAAAAATTAAAAATTTCTCACGCTTATAAATAGTTGAAATAAAGTCATAATATTTTAAAAATTCTATGATAATATATTAAATATTTAATGAATATGTCTAGTCTCTACACTTATTCGTTTTTAAATTACTATTTACAAAAAAATGATTTGAGATTCTGAGTGGAACGAAGAATGTATGATTTTACAATATGTTTTTTTCTGTTTACACGATAAGTTGTACCAATAATGTTTAGATTTTCTTTATCAATAACTTTTCTAGTGGGAAAGTGAATCTATTTGGTACTTTTGAGAGGTCATTTTTGAAAATTTTCAATAGTTTTTAAAAGTCGGGAAAAACAAAGAAAAAATTAAGGAAAAACGAGAATTTTTATGCAACACTGGTTTTCGACTAAATCAATTTTGTTTTTTCACGTAAATAAAAAAAAAAGTAACTGTAGATACATGACATTTTTATCAAATATTCATATAACCATTTTTTGTAATTAATACATTTTTCAATATATTTTGGTTCTTTTTGAGCTATTTATAGACATAAGAAATTTTCAATTTTTTTTTTATTATCGTCGATATAAAATTTTCAATCTCTCAAAAGACTCGAAAATGTAATACAAGGTTCTTTATAATTTCCTATAAGTGAAAATTAAAAAAATGGTCGAGTGTCAGTCTATAATAGTTTTTCAAAGCGTTTAAAGTTGAAATTTTGACAAAATACATCAAAATCACGAAATATAGTAGTTTTTTACGATTTAGAAATTCATAAAAATGTTTCTATAAAAATCTAAGATTTGAAAATTCAATATAAGATTGTTCATAAGCTTTTCTACCTTTTACAAAAAAAAAAGTTTAGCGGAAAGTATGGAATGTAACAACATTTTTATGAGCATTTGAAATAAGACATTAGATATTCACCCGTAAACTACCGATATTTTAGGGAACGAATTTCTTATAATGTTGTAATTTAAAAATGAATAACCGTAGACAATTAAAATAAAACCGAATGTTGAGATTATCATTTTCTATATACCAAACTCTTTGAAGCATATGTCAAATTAAATATTCATCATCCAAATGCACAAAAACTTTTTTAAAAAAAAAGTCTTGAATTTTTACCAAATATTTATAGCAGTTTGTCAATAAATGATCTAAGTACCACTATTTAAGTAAAATTTAATTTACTTACAAAGTTATTTAAGTTTTAGTGGTGGTTACATATAACTCAAACTCCTTTATTATAAATATATTTTAAAATAGAATTAAATTTTACTATAAAAACAATTGTTTACATATAACATTGTAAATAAAATATTTTTGTTCAAATATAAATTAACTTTTTTTTGTATAAAACAACTAATAGTATGCTTTTTTAAATAATAACTTATATCTATAACTTTATATTTTAATTTTTGTCAAAATTAAAAAAAAAATAATAACAACTTATGAATATTCTTGAATACTTGAATAACCAATCAATAATCAAACATTTGAAATTGTAAATTCATATTTGAAATAAATTAATAAAAACAACTATGTAATTAAAAATTGTAAATATATATATTCCATACATAAGCACATCAATTTAGTAGCAAAGCGCAAAACAAAATCAAAAGCTTAACATTTATAAATCTAAATAATTACCATATAATAAACATATATTATTTATTAAAATAATTTATGTCGTGTAGGAAGCAGTTGAATATGTATCTTTCTGTAAAATAACATAAAACACAATAAATAATTGAGTAAATTATCATCAACTTACCTTTTGCTAAATGAAATTCTTGATAACAGTTTTTTGACTTTTTCATGCACAAACTCACTTTGCATACTAAGCACTCCTAAATGCTTTTTACATTATTTTCATTAAATGCATCTTCTTTAAACGTAGACACAGTTTTAGACAAAGTAGATACTTATAGAGGTTGGTTAAGAATTACTATATTTTGTATATTGTATTGAACGATTAAAGTTGATGGTGATGGTGGGATTAGATTTAAATTTAATGTGAAGCAATTGATATTTGGCTTGAAACATTCCTGTGAAAATAAATAATAATTATAATATATATTTAAATATTACTAGGATTTTTAATATTGTTTATATATTATATAAGCTTACGAATGAGCTGGAGACACAAATTCTGAATTTTCTTGAAGCTGTTCATAATCAACAGATATATAGTTTCGAGTATTTGGTTTAATCCTAGATGGTATCCTAAGAAAATAAATTTCAGTATTATTTATAATATTATATTTCGCAAACTTATATTGAAGCTGAAATTATAGAAGTTTCTAACGAGTTAGGTTGTGGTGCTGGTAAAACAATATCATTCAGATTACTTGAATCTTTGCAATCACTATTCGAAGAATTCAAAATAAATTCTCTCTCATGTCTGGATCCTCATCGGTGTCATCGGCATCTGATTTAAGTTCAGAGTTTGAAGGGAAGTCTTCTTCTAGGTATTAAACCACATATTTTTGTGTCAATCTTGTACGACGTGTTACCGTTAAAAATTTTATAATATGATTCAATGTGAGAAAAGTAATTTTTGAATATATATTAATGCTTATCAATAGTGTGCATATTTTGAATGGTAATTACTGCTATTAACTACCACAACATATTAATTTTCACGTCATTAATTGTTGCTATGTGATAAAAACTGATATAAATAAAAATATACTTATCAATACATATATCAAAGAATTTAAAAAAAATATTGAATTTTTGATTTTTATAACGGTGATGAAAATATGATAAAAATAAGACTCTGCAACACCGTGTATTATATGATATGACACAAAACGTAAAAAGTTGTGTAAATACAACTATTTATAAATCAAAAGGTTGGTATATTTACTAACCAATTGAGGTAGTACTATTCACTAACTACTATGCGTAAAAAAGATAAAATTATTCTTTCGAGGTGGTTAGTAATCATAACTACCATGCAAAAATTAAAAAAAAATGAGGGAGTCAATGCAACTCACCACCATGCTTCAAAGAGTTAAATTTTAAAAATATTTTGACTGTTTCGGGGTAAATTGTAGGCCTAAGAAATTATCGATTTTTTATTTTTTTTTTTTTTTTGCTACGAATATTGAATAAAAACATTTTTGTTGGGTTATAAAGGTCGAAATTTAAGATAAGGTTCCTTATAAGTTTTTTATGATTGCAGTTGAAAATTATTAAGTATACATTGGCATACTTTTTTTTTATGTAAGCATTTAAAGTTTACATTTTTACCAAAGTTCATCATCGAACATTTGTAAATTGCTTTGTAGTTAAACGTTTATAAAATTTTCAGTTTTTATAGCTAAGGGTTGATACTTTAAAACAAGGTTTCTCGTAAGTTGTTCTAAATTCAGTTAAAATACATTTCTAAAAATGTTTAAGATACAAAGGTACACTTAGTAGTTATAAAAGTATATCTTCAATTTTTATATTTAAGGGTTAAAAATTTAAAATATAAAATAAGGTTTCTCGTAATTAGTTAATAGTGTAATCAATAAATCTAAAAAAAATATTTACATGGTTAATTTTTATAGACATTTTAAGTTAAAATTTGGACGAAATTAGATATTTAAACGAATAACGATGTTAGTTATTTCGTTGTAATTGAAAAATACTTTTCGTGGGTGCTTGAAACTTTTAAAATATATTATTATATTTTCTGTCGTGAAATTTAAATAAAATATTTTCTCCAAAAATTAATTCAACTTAATGTATTATTATTAATACTAAAATAAATTATTTTAATAGCAATAATATCTTAAAATACCCTTAGTTATATAAGTTGACAGGCCGTCTTTGCTCAGAATCGTTTTTCGTATACTTGTACGTTGCTTTTATATTATTGAATTCAAATTTAACACATCCATTACAGTGATCCACTAGACACCCACTGTACAGCAGAGCAGTACCCACTTTTCGACTTTTTTTAGTTTTTTTTTCCACAAATATCGATAAAAAAATGTTTGATGGGTTAAAAAGCTTGAAAACGCAATACAAGGTTTCTCATAAGTTGTAATAATATCAGTTCAAAAATAATAAATATACATATTTATTACATGATTTTTTTTACAAACATTTCAAGTTCAAATTTTGACGAAATCTCGAAAATTTGTAAATTATTTTGTACTTAAAAATTTATAAAATATTCAATTTTCATAGCCAAGTATTGCAATTTTAAAATAAAGTTTCTCATAAGTAGTTCATACTATAACCAAAAAACTTAAAATTTAAAAATACATAAACTCAGTTTTTTTTAATAGATAATTTATACAAAATTAGATAGATATTAAATCGAAAAACAACGATTTTCGGTATTTTGTTGTAATTTAAAAATATTAACAGTGGGTACTTGAAATATTTAAAGTAAATTATTATTTGTATACACACAAAGACGTTTTAAAATGTATTTTTTTCTTCCAAAATTAATTCAACCGTATTATTAACTTCGAATAGTAAAATAAATTACTTTAATGGTAATATGAAATTTACTACCTAAGTAATATACAGACCGATAGACCGTCTTAAGTAAATTTTAATGCTTAAATAATATAAGGAAATACACAGTACACCCAGGCATGTCATTATGTACAACTCGTAAAACAGCACGATGCTGGTTTTAGATATTATAATAATTATTACTTATGTTTATAGTACATTACCTACGTACTATGATATAATGGTGGCGTAGTAGATAATTTAATTTTAAAACTAGCTATTTCCCCTCGTGAGTCATGGGTTACAAAATGTCGAGAAAATGAAATGAGTCCGGATTATATTTATTAATGCTAGATTTTTAAGTGGGCCCTAATAAAATGTATTATCAAACTATTTGTTTTCTACAACAATGTTTTTTACTACAACACAAATAAAAGCTTAATTAATAGAATTAAAAATGTTTTTATTTATTACCAATTTAATTTAAATAAAAATTTTGACAATGTGAGTTTTTTTTTTTCACAACCAGAAACATACTTTTTAACCATATTTAAGAACATATTTTTACAAATTTTATTTTTGACATATAGTAAAAAATGGAAATATTAATGATTAAATATTACTAAAAAAAAAATAATGAAGAGAATAAAAGATTAAACAAAAATCACTATCTACGAATATCATGTGATAATATGAACTTACGAGTACCTACATCACAAATATTATGTTTTTCAATTGATAACGATATTTATAATGTATAAAAGTTCATATATATATATATATTTAAGCCACAAAGTACAAAATTGTGAAAAAAAGGCTTTTGAGTTTCAGTCATTTGAGATTGCTCTAGGGATTATACTCTATACTTAATTTATCAATTATTATAGATTTTCATAAAATATATACACAAATGACAAAAGTCAAAGTTTGGTAGTTAGTTATGTACATAATAAAAAAATATATTATATGTTAACTTAGATTTTTCAAAGTGGTTTTAGAAATTAGGCAATACAATACAATGTTATTTTTCCTTGTAGCCCATTATTTTTCGTGCACTGAAGAGCCATGACCCTCCTTACCCCACTCAATCCGGTTCTGTGTCAATGTACCTTTCAAAAGTATAAAAAAAAACAAAAAATTAATATAATTTATTGGTTTTTTTAAAAGGAAAACATATATTATTTTGTATATTTATTTATTTCATTTAAATTAATATCGAAAGATTACTGAGGCTCATTGAGAAAAGTTTGTGTCTCGGCCTAGGATTATCTTGGTTTACAAATAATTCTTATTGATACATATTACATTTTTATATAAAGATAAATGATTAGTTTTTCATAGTAAATCAAAATAAATAATTTCAGTAACAGCGTTATTTAGTATATTACATACAAATATTAAGTTTTAGACACATCGTATTCATATCGGAGCCAGTAGGAAATTTTTTTTTTTGAAAATGGATAGCGACATATTAGCCATATCACTAGGCATTAAGTTAAATATCTGCGCCCCGAGAAAATAGAAAACTTTTCGGCAACTAGTTTTTGTGGGCCACTCTAAGGAAAAAATACTAGCTGCATATCTGATTTTGACCACATGATTTATAGAATTCAACTGATTACATTTTTTTTCAGATATATGATAATTGTTTTTAGGCATAAGAGCTCTATGTTGAACACATTATAGTCTTTGAATAGTTTTTTGGTTGGATATTTCTAATTTTTTTATTTGCAACCCTAAATATAGTGTTTTGGTATTTTTGCAGCGGTAGAAGAGCATTGTTATAGGCACCACCCCACCCAATTATGCCATACGATATTATAGATTCAAATAGTGTTAGGTATATGGTTCTAATGACTTTGAATGGTAATACCTCACGTAGTTTTTTCATCATATATATAATCTTCCTTAGTTTATTTGAGACGGATGCAATCTAGTTTATTCATTTCATATCGGAGCACATTTCGATGCCTAAGTGTCTGCAATTTTTGCCAATGTTAATGATTTACAATCACAACATTCTATTGTATTACATTTTGATTCGTGGATTGTTGTATCGTGTGTTGTTAGTAGAGTTTGTTCAGTTTGTTCTGTTTATACGGCGGAACCTTCTTAACTCGAACGTCTATAAGTTGAATTTTCAGGAACTCGAAAGAATGCTTTGGCTCTTGCTCCTATGTGTGTACATAATATTTTTCCTATAACTCATTTTTTTTTGTTCCCGACCGATTCGAGTTATCAAGCTTTCACTGTATTATTATGATTATTATATTTTCAACATATTAATATTTAATTTTTCTAACTTACAAGTCATACTTTATATTTTTATAAACGCTTGAACTGCCATAGAATATAAAATGATTACATGCCTAGGTATAAATAACATGATACAACGTGACCAATTTTTTATTAATGTTAATTGGTAATCATTAGCGTTTCATATGTAGGTAACATGCATTATAATGATTGAAAATTAAACTTGTATTTTAAAATAAGGCTTTATATATAAGGTTTTATATAACTAATCCAACCGTTAGGACATGTAGAAAATACAGGCTAGGTACATGATGTTTATTTCAATAATATTTGATTAAAATATTTCAACATGGGATTGCTACTAAAAGTGTAACCAATAATATTGATACAATTCTTAGCATACGCTATAAATATTATAATATTGTATTTTATTATTATTAGTTATTCGTAGTGTTGGCCAACAATATAGTTTTTAATTTCAATATCGTTTTGTTTTTCTCATTATTGTATCGCGATATCAAAATATCGATATTCCCGATATATAATAATATTTTAAAATATTTAAATGTTGTGCACTATAATATAAGTAATATTAAATTAATATATGAATAAAAATATTAACTGTTTGGTTTATTAACTACTAATTTAGTACATATTATATAATAAATAATAAATATAGAAATAACTAATAAACAAAATCAAATTAGTAATTAGTAATTATACATTTTATGATAATCGATATTATTGATATCGTTGGCTTACACTAGTTATTAATATTTTAGTAATATTCAATATTAAATGTGTTGTAATCTCGTAACTCTACACTCATATTATACAGTGTGGTCACGATTTAAGGTACCACTAAATATCTCAGGTGCATACCTTGTATTGAAATGGCGTTTTCGGGAAGTGATAGGGAGTACTCAAATACATATTTTCATACTAATTTCAAATTTTTAGCTCTTTCGGTACGCGCATGCGCAATACAACTTACATTTTTTTAAATGGAAACATAATTTTTTTTTACATATTCGGATAGATTATTTTTTTTAAAGTTTTTTGTATAAAAAGTTTTTTTCTATTTTCAAAACTGACCAAGTTAGAGTAAATCAAAATTTGGATTTATGCATAATTCGTACTTATGAAATTTTTATTGATAACCACTAGAAATAATAAAATAAATGTTAAATTTACCTTATCTGTTTACAAATAATAATTTAATAATATCGTATGTCGTCCAGATAGATATATCTTCAGGGGCGTCATTTCAACTTTTTGAAAGGTATGCTAAAAACAAGGCAGGCCAAAAAAAATTTCAGCAGGCCAATATATGTAGGCTATAATTATATACTAGTTATTACAAAAAACATTTTCTTGCTACACTCAACGATTTCATTCTTCGACAATATGATTTAATATAATATCAATATTGTATATACCTACCTAATAATCCCAAGTCAATACCTACATTATTTTATTTTAAATTAAATTAATTATTTTTGTATAGACACTATGAAAATAAAACGAATTCTGAAATTGTTAATCGCACACAAGTTATTTAATACAAACCAAACATTTATTTTTTAAATATTTCATTTAAATAATAACATAATAATATATAATAACAAAAATAATTTATTTATATTTACTATTGGTGTAGTGGGTACCTTCTGACTTTCATTTTTGCAAAATCATCAACTGCATCGTTCAAATTTATTTGTTTTGCTTCTTCAATTTCAACTCCAAGAACCATTAAATTGTTTAATCGTTCATCACCAATTGATGTTCTTAAGAAATTTTTTATTCTTTTCAGTGAAGAAAAGAAACGTTCATTAGATGCTGTTGTCACTGGTAATGTTAACATTATAGACAATATTTTGGTTGTTTCAGGAAATGTAAATGGTAGATTTAAAACAATATTTAATATTAATTCTAATTTAAATTGGGAATTGTTATCTAGTTCTAATGTTGCCTTAATTGAAGAAAATTCTGATGACAAGCTTAAAGTATTAATTTGAAAACTTTTGTAGTGGTCTATGAACTTATGAATAGTAACACATTCTGCACGAAGAAAGTGAGCATTTGTATAGTCAAATACATTAAATATGTCAAAAACTTGTTCATTTTTTGAAAAACGTTCGTCTAATTGTGTCACAATCCTAAAAAATAACATACTTTTGTGAATTAATTAATTTGATGAAATTATTAATTAGATATGTAATAAATACCTATCAACCACTTGATACAAAAGTTCAACTTTCATACTTGAAACATCTTTTTCTTTAGTTTTATCTCTTCCTAAAGTTAATTGTACAAAATAATCATTCAAATGTTTATTGAAAGTCTGTTTTCTTTTCTTGTACTTATTATGAGTTTGAATTTTTATGCCATTACAAATTGCTATATCAGTTGCTTTTTGATGAAATTTTAACCATGATTCTTCACAGCGTAATTTTAAGATATTATTCCTTGTAGATTTCACTAATAACATGGCCTTTGATAGAATAATATTTGAATTTTGAAGTTCACACGACAAACAATGTATACATTCTAGGACATTAACCATTACCTCCAAAATTATAATGAATTTAAAAGTTGATAATTTTTCAAGTAATCCTACTGCTCTAACTGTTTGGTCGCCATGTTCAGTCAGAAAAGTTAATACTTCAATTATCACAGTATAACGGCTTCTCACTTTTTGCAATGAAGTATACCAATAATACCAACGAGTATCAACAAGTCTTTCTAAATGAATTACCTTAACATTTTTATTTTTTTGAACTTTTATAAAAAGTTCATAACGAGTTTGACTATTCATCAGATATTTATAGAGATTTTGAATAGTATCAAAAAAATCATCTATTAAGGGCACATTTTGTATACAGTCAACCAAACAAAGATTTAATCGGTGGGCATAACAATGAATGTATACTGCATGAGGCACAATTTCATTGATTTTTGTTGCACTCTCGAATAAACACCACTCATTACAGAAGCACCGTCATAGCATTGAGCAATGCATTTATTGATGTCCAAATTATTTTCTTGAATAAGTTTTACTATTTCTTGAGCTAGAGAAGTAGTATCAGATTTTTTCATGTGACTGCAACCTAGTGCTTTCTCAAATATATTGAATTTTATGTCTACAAATCGTATAACAAAACTTAACTGCTCTTTTTTAGATGAATCTTTAGTTTCATCAACTAAAATTGAATATACACTAAATGCAGACATTTTGCTTAAAATAATTTTTCTAGTGCAGCAACCAAGAACATGAGTTAGATCATTTTGATATTCTGGTGAGGTATAATGCCCATATCTCGATCTTAGTCTTATTTTCATAGAATCATCTGAAAATGTTTCTAATAACTTTATAAAATTACCTTTATTTTTGGACATGCTAGACTCATTTTTTCCTCGAAATGCCAGCCCTTGTTTAGCCAAATATAAAGTTGCCTTTAATAAAAAGTATATATGCTTCCTGTTATTGTCCATTTCAAGAGCTCTTGATGATTTTAAAATATTAGCAACTGAATTTTTATTGGATTGTATGGCTTTGTATTGATTCCATCTTTCTACCGATGATAAATGATTTTCACTCCGACTATGTTTAGTCAAAGATTGTAATGGATTTCTCCAACAGTTGACTCCTCTATCAATATAGGCAGAATTACCAATTGTTTGTCCCCAAAAATTACCACTTGAAGAAAAATGTCGACAAGGAAAACAAAATACTGCATCATCAGAAATTGAATACTCCAGCCAATTAAATTTGTTATAATAACTGCTTTGAAAGTTCCTATTATTTGTTTTTGGGTAGAATAAAAGCATAGGTTGTACGGGTTTTTCATTCTTATTCATGGATATATCTTTTTTGATTTCCTAAAATTTTTTTACAAATTATCAACTTGGTTCTATTAAAATATTTATTTTGTATCATAACAATTTTTAAGACTTATTAGGATAATAATAATGACAATTTTAAAATAAATAATATTATACTAACTAAACATAAAATTGATTGTATACTTTAAAAGTTTACTTACAGATGAATCTATCAATGAATTTGAAATTGTAGAACTTTGTG
>JACXSJ010002508.1:0-43665 GCA_014851325.1 Pentalonia nigronervosa | reverse complement strand
ATATCGTTTTACGACTGCAAATGGTTTGCCACACCTATCATAATGTCATCACTTCGACGACGGCGATAGTGAAATAATGTTAATAAAACTGTTTTTGCATACGGATGTGAGGGCGTACCGACGGGCGACGACGTAGGTCCGCCGCTATTCATAAATCGGTTGGATCGGCCGGCGTCGCCGTCGAGAGAACGGCCCGCGCACCTCGGCAGAAAGCTTGCAGCTACGGACGGCGCGAGCGTTATCACCGGCTGCCATCGCCATCGACGGTGAAGTAGTTGACTGTAGTCGTACGCTCGCGCCGGTAGTCTTGACGCCATCGGGCTTGCGTAGGGGGGGGGGGGGGAACGTGATAGAAAAATGCATCGAGAAATGAAAAATAATAATAATAAAACAATTCTCGGACGCTGGACTTGCAATTCCGTACAATTGACAGCACTGGGTACAGATCAATTAAACGTATAAAAAAAAAACTTATCCCGATTCCCGAATGTTGTACACGGCATGGGCAGAGTGGAACGGCACCGCCACTCTAGCACGCCCTCACCGTTATCCCATCACTCTCTTTCACTCGTTCGCTCTTCTCTCCCGCTCGATCGGTCCTCGCTCACTCAACGGTCATGTTATTGATGTTTTGCCGACGGCGTGGTTTTCAAAAAACGATTTCGTCGGCACGAAAAGATAACGCGTCTGGGGAGACGACCTGCCGGGTTTTTGGCGCGTTTCGTCTGTCGGCTTTTCAACCGGTGGTCGAAAAACAATGACCGTTACAGACTCGTAGATCTCGGTGGCAATGCACCGCGGAATATCCGCAGGTCTCTCCGTCCAGGGATACTATACGTTAATACATTATGATCTCCGTGCGACGCACACGCAATGGTCACAGTGCTAATAATTAATAATTATGTCGTGTTAGTAATGACGATAATTATATAAAAATGATTCCAACAGGAATCCTGCTGTCCGTCGGACGCTATCTGATTGTTTAGGAAAAATGTTTTTTTTTTTTTTTTTCAAAAGAGACGACGTTAACAAGCCGGACGATGGCGATAATTGTCGTTACCCTCAAATCAAATCGTTATTACATGCCATCAAAACATACGCGTGTCGCATGTCGTTTCGTACACCGCGGTTCGACCCTCAGACGGCTGAGGACCGTCCGAAATCGGGATGGCAGAGATCGAGGGCTGGTGCGGGGGGGAATGAGCGGCGTCGCCCGCCCGTATACACTCGTATGCATACCAGCGCGCGCACGCGCACGAGCACGTGTGTGTGTGTGTGTGTGTGCGTGTGCGTAATATGTCATACAGACGTGTAAAAACATTGTGGTCAAAGAAGAGAGTATAAACGGCGGCGGCGGCGGCGGCGGCTTCCGCCGCCGCCACGATATACGGTATTATGCGTTATTGGTCAAATTATCATCCCGCCGGTGCGGCTCGTAACGAGTGTTGCGATTGGAAGACGCTTCGGAGCGCTGCCGGACGGAACGCGGCGGACTCGACCAATCGGGGGCTGCGTTACGGACCGCCTGTACACACGTAAGCGCGACCCAAGATACAATGTCGACGCCGCGCGCGCGCGCGCTCGTGTGTGTGTGTGTGCGTGTGCGAGCCGCGTACTCTACTTCGTCCCCGGCCAACCCCACCCATCGGAACCGGCAAATCGACGACGGCGCCGCTCGCCGTCATGGTTCGTGTGTATACCAGGGCGCAGATCCTGTGCGTGCGGGTGCAAGTTCGTGAACGCCGCGGCGTACCGTCAGAGAGAGTGTGCGTGGTGTTTGTGTATTGGCGTATGTGCGTGCGTGTACGAGTGTGCGTGCGTGTGCGTGTGTGTGTGTGTGTGTATTGCCGGAGGATTTGCTTTTGACTGTTAAACGGGAACACATAATAATATAATAAAAATAAAACATAAATTACACATAATATATAAAAAACATTTATTAATGTTAACGGCAATAAGTACATTAGCTGGATAGGTAGTTTAATAGTAAACCGTAAATGTAACCCACATCATAGAGCAATAGTGACGGTAGTAGTGTAGTTAATGACACGAAATTTAGAAATTTGAACGGATTACGAAAGTCAAAATACCATTGAACCGAGTCCAGGAACGTCGTCTCACACACGACACACGGTGTTCACAACTACTACTACTGCTACTACTTCCACTATACTACTACTACCACACGGAGTACTACACCACCTACCACTATATTTTACTACAACTATCATATATATATATATATAATATTATTTTTTTTTTATATTTCATTATTATTATTATATTATTATCGTTTGTTTTTAAAATTTGTATTTCTTATCGACTCGAATCTCGTTCATCTCGTTCGCGAAAGACATCGAACGGACATTCACGCTTTCGTTGTAGTTCGGGAGTGCATCAACACGCACGGGACTGGAATCGAAACGCGAGTCGTCGCCGCCGCCGCCGCCGCCGCCGCCGCCGCGTAACATGCATTTTGGCCGCTACCGCTGCAGTTGTTCCGACGTTAAAAGTGTCACGGCGCTTATATGAATGGTCGTCGTTTACGTTGTTACCGCTTAGCTACGACGCCGCGATATCATTACACGACATTATATATGATGTGATTGTGTCGATAGACTGTCCGGTAAGTTTATTTTCTTCCGTTTTTTTTCCCCCAAACGACGATTATTGATAATTTAATAACCGTCCTGCGATTGTTTATCTATGTTGTTGTTATTATTGTTATGATTAATTATTTTATTATTATTGCTTATTAGCTATTACTGCTATTATCGTTATTATTATTGTTATCGTCGAGCGCGTGTACGCGATTTATCGGGGGCTTGCTAGTAGGCGTTTCGCTTACGTTGTTTTTATTATGATTTTCGCTTTCGGCCTTAATTCTGTGCCTTTTCATCTACGGATGGACCGTGTTTCGGTAAAAAAAAAGAGCCGCGTCAGCGTGCGTGCGAACGCGTAACTCTGTACGCGTCTGTTTATATTATATTATATATATATATATATAATTTATACAGACATAAATCTACACATAAACATTTTATACGTTCGTATATATATTCCTTATATATATATAATATTTATATGTACATGTATACACACGCACACATGCGCACGGGTTTACATGCTTATGTGTGCGTGCGTATGCGCGTGTGTGAGAGTATCGCCGCCGCCGCCGCAAACACCGCCACCGTCACCGCCGCCGCTGTAGTAGTCGTACTCGTCGTCGTCGTCGCCGTCGCCGTCGCCGCCGCTATCGTCGTTTTGTTTGTTGTTTACACTATGGTGATGCACACCGCATAGGGACAGTGTACGACTCGGCCCGCAACCGTAAACGAAGCAAACGATAAGGAAGGGAAACAAATAAAACGCCGGGATCGCCGTCCGATCGTGCCCGTTACAGTTATTCATGATATTTGGTCGTCTGGTACGCGTCCCGCCGCGCCGTGCATGTCGCCGTCTCGTCGCGCCGCACAAACTTCGGCCATAATTTGCTTTTCTTCGAGTCGCCGGATTCGCCGTGTGCGTGCGTATAATACCGTTCTCGCGGACGTGATCGAGAACACGCCGACGGGATAACATCCGTGTTTTGGTAAGGCCCCGAATATCCATGTTCTGTTATTATTACTATTATTATCATGGTTGTGATTTGCATTATTCTTGTTATTATTGTCTCTATTTTAGGGACTCAATTCAATCATGAGTTTTTTGATCGAGTCCCCCCTGCGTCGTATTTTTGTATTGAAATTTTTATTTTTGGTCTCCTCCGACATCTACACGCTACAGTCTATCATAATGTATATTCCTCCTTCTAGTTCCACTGTTGCTGAGTAATTTATTCATTTGTCAGGTGCTTAGAATTATCTATTTTGTGTTATTATAAATAAAACTGCTTTCAACGATTCTTTTCGATATGACATATCTTTATGTAGGTTAGGTTAGGTTAGGTTTGGTTTACTACACTACTTAACCTAAGGCATTTATTTAATAGATACTCTACCTAATCAAGTCTTTGATACGTTTCAATATGACTGATTTTGATGTTTGACTAAATTATATTGGTAGCAACAGTGACAAATGTATGAAATATAAAAGTAAATTACTTACATATTTAAATTTTTACTTATTACCTATTTAGATTAATATAAATAGATATATTTGTTTTTTGTTTCATCTAGACATGTAGGTTATATAGGTATAAATAGGTAACTAAAAATACAATATACTGTATGCATGAATTAATTTAATACAAAAAATGTTATACTTTTTTTTATTCAAGATTTTTTAAAGCAATATTTGAATGATAGGTGATTACCAATTTTTAAGATAAAACAATCTAAATATTTGAAAATGTTATAATGAAATGTGTTTTGATTAGAAATTTTATAATTTGTAAAGATATCTATATACATTAAAATACATATACATACTTATATGCATCTGTATAGGTACCTAATGTATTTATATGCTTAAATTATGATTAAAATTGGAAATTGTTCTTAAGTATGCACGTATTAATAGCATTTAGTACGAAGAATTATCTTATTAGGTACCTATACTATAAGATGCTTTACAATGGTTTAACAAGTTTGTTCAAAATTATCATTTTTTTTATCGGTACTTGTTAATAGCTTAGAAATTTTGTATATTATATTTAAGATAAGACTGAACTGCCGAAGTGCCGATTATATTTAAATCTCTAAATGACATCTTGATGTTCTGTAGTTGGTCACAATTATTGTTAATTGTCGTACACAGCCTTGTCATGTCATCCTACTCTAACTTTCTTTAAACGTCTTGGGTATTTTAACATAATATTGTATCAATATCAATATTATTAAAAAAAAAAAAATAAATATAAATTACTATTTATCACTTACTTTAATTGTAGTCGTCATATAGAGTAAGTCCATGTACTCAGATCTATTGTAAACATTTGTGAACCCATTATGAACACCCTTCATTACTAAGTCCTAGTTACACTTCACTAAATTTCTTGAAGCATCTTACATTTAGGTTCAATAAAATTTTTTTTATTTAAAAAAAAATTTTAATCTTAATGAATTTATTTATGCTTTCTATTCTTAAAGTTTATATTTTCATAAAATTTTAAGTACCTAGACCCATAAATGCAGTATTTAAATTTTTGTTAGAGGTACCTAGGTACTTACCTTGCTACCTATTTAAAGTTTAAATTAATTTAAACCTAATAAATCATAACATTTTTATTTGATTTCAAAATATTTAAAAATTGTGTACACTTGTCACTTATAATTAGTTGAAACTAGTTGAATTTTTAAAGTTAAAATTGTGTCTTGAAATCAGTTTTTAGAGTATTAGTTAAATCCTTTTTACTTATTTTCTTTTACAACCAAAATCAAATGCTTAAACAACTGTAATTAAAAACTTAAAAATTAAATTAACAGTTTTCATAACCTAAACCGAAATTAAATAATGCTTTGAATATTGTACATTGAGTTGCATAATCGTACAAATATAATAAATTGATTAGATACTTATTTAAAAATCTAAAGGTTAAGGTTAGGTTAAAACTATTATTGGTTTCAAACCCTGCTTAAAATCTTACCCTTAGATTGCTACAAAGTATAAAGTCATTGATAATAAAATAAAAAATTAGCATGTTAGACTACCAAATAACAAGTTTTTATAAATACATTTAAGTATGATATTGATACATAAATATAAATATAATATTTTTATAGGTATTGTAATAACACTAATAAGGAATGTTAAACTTTAATGATACAGAGTAGTATGTGAACCTAAAATTTTTATTTTTATATTACTTTTATAAAAGATTTTTATACCCTATATTATTTATTTTACTTTTGGTTGTTGGTGTTTAAAAGAAAAATATTAGTTCTGGCCATTCAGGTTATGGGTTTTTTTTTAAATCAAGTGACTTACTTATCAATTTTGTTGTTCCTAATGTTCAATTTGGTTCAGCTGAATATGAATTAATCAATTATAATATAGATTCTTAAAATTGTTATTATTCATATTGCACTTTAAACGATCTATAAAGAAATAACGTTCAAAATAAGGTCTGCGTATGAATCTAATATAAATGTGTAGGTATATCTCAATAATCTATTCAGGATAAAAAAAAACTAATTACAAGTTATAACACTGTATGAGCTCGACTTCCCTTAATGCAAAAATCAGCAATAAACATACGACATCGCTGCTCAGAAACTTAGCCACCAAGTGTAACTATACTTGGTAGAAAATTACAGTCTGTTGAGTAGAGGTAACTATGCTTGCAATGATAAAAGATGCTCAGTTTTGACACATTTTTGTCTATTCTGAATAGAGTGTAAAATAAAATAAATTCCTACTAAGTCATACATTTTAATTAAAAATAAATGAATCAAGATTTGCTTTATAAAAATACAGATATTACATTATTTGTGTAGATATCTGATATGTATAAATAAATTAAATTACTTATTTAAATTACATACTTATCATTAAAAAATTGTGATATTTAGCTTGAGTAATAAATATTTGACTATTATGTAAGTAAAAGTTATATAGACTGAAGTTTTAAATATAAAAATTAATTATATATTTTTTACTTAATTTTGAATTATTCTATCTTAATTGCTATTCAGTTTTATCAAGTACATACAATTAAGAAATTAACAATTACTTTTTAGTTGTTCATAAGAAGTAATTTCTCAAAATAAATATTTTATCAGTTTTTTTTTTAATTACATTATTTAATTTTGACATGTATATTATTTAAAACCTACTTTTACTGCCGTTGGTTATTTTTTTATTCAAAAATAATATTTTAATTTTTATATAATATTATCAGGGCGTAAGATATATAAGAATAAAGCAAGTAGTTAGGTTTAATATGTGAACAAATTGTTTCAATGTGTTGATATAGAATTTTAATATTTATTAAGAAAATCAATCAAAATTTATTTTACAAAATTGGTAATCTATTTAAATTGTTTGTCTAGTAAATAGATTTAAAAAAACAAAATGAAAAATATTATATATTTTAAAGTATAAATATAATAATAATTATTAGCTTATTTAAGTAATATTGCTTCTACTGTAGGTATTTAAATAATGATAATAACAAAAAGTAATGAAACAATTAAATATTTAAATTAAAATAACTATAAACAAATACATGATTCAGATAATCAGTGTATACTATTTATACATTAGTTAGTGGCTATTCAAATTAATTTAAAAACAGAATCAATAAATACTGTGTAATGTTTATAGGGTATATAGGGAAAAATTATATTTTTGATAAATAATTTACGTATTATAATTCGATAATTCATTATTTTATCTTATAATATATACATTTTTCCCATAATAAAATATCAACTATTTTCTTAGGGTTAGGTATTAAAACAACATCATAAAAATATATTTGTAATTTTATATTTTTATATAAATAGGTGTATAATAAATTTCACTTAATGTGATCACATTGGTAAAGATAATTTTGATTCTACTACCTAGACAATTCCATAAAATTATACTTCAACAAGGCCATTTTTTAGGGCATAACCACGGATCTTAAATTTAACTTGACAGCTTAATTTTAGAAAACCAGTAACCACTTATTGTTTTATTTTGATGTTTTTATAATCGGTAACTGTTTGTCTAGACCCTAGAGATAAATCAAATTTAAAGTTAACTTTTAATCTTTTTAAAACTGCTCATAAAGTTTTTTGATTACCTGTTACCTGATTGAAATCAATTTTCAATATTTTTTATTTTCCAATTAGTTATTACGAATTATTATTTTCACATTTACTTTATGATTAATTTTTTTAAGGTATATAGTACCTTTATGTATGTTTACTGTATTATAATATAACAAATTAGTGAATGTAAATCAGTATATGCTAATCAGTATTTACATTAATTAAATAATAGCAATGTAAGCATATATTATTTTCTGTTATAAATCTTTCGATTTATTTCACAGTTTTTAGTAAAAAATGTATAATGTAAATTATTTTGGTATTTGTTGACGAAGCAGATATATTTTTTTATAAGTAATAAGTTTTTTATAATTAGATTTTATATCATGGGAAAATATTTGAAAACATATATAACAACCTTAAAAACCAAATCTATTGATTTATTTTCAAAATATGTATTTTAATTGTTATTGTTTTGTTAGCTTTAAACATTAATCTACACTGTTTTATTGCTTATATTTTCATAAATAATATTCATTATAATTGATTTTATAGTAGAAACTAGTACCTAAGTAAATCAAAAAAAAAAAAAAAATGTTTAGTATTTATAAGTGTTTGATTGATAAATTATACATATTCTACACACATTTTTATTTTGTAATGTATATATATTTGTATGAATACTTAGACATAAAAATAGGATTGTGAACCTTTTTAACATTAAGTTTAATATAGATTAGTTCTCCATTATTTGGGTATGCTGAAAGAGGAAAAGTTATAACGGTTATGTTCATAATAACAGTCGTAAGCGTATAGCTTTTCCCCTTTTAGTGTATTCATATCAACAATCAACATTATTTCTAATAAGAAATGTATTCTTTGTGTATCAGCTGTAACTTTTAACCATGTGTACATTTGTATAGATAAAATGTTTATTTTTATAATATCCTTTTAGTTTGAGCCAAATTCATTTTTAATTTTTTTCTGTTCTAGGAAATAAACCCAAAACTTATTACTTACAATTACATCAAACAATGTCAGACGGCGACACCAATGAAGATCTGCTAAATAGCAGTACTTAGTTGGTTCAGAAGACTATGGATTCATATGAATTGTTTGGAGAGGATGTGGGTGGAAACATGTTGGAAGGTTTATCTGAATTGGGAGGAGATAATTTCACAGATGTGGCAGGTCGTGGAAGTCAACCTCCTGCAAATACAGGTTATGCCCAATCGCAACCATATCAGTTACCTGGAGAAATGCATGGTCACCAAGGGGAGTCTCCACTACAAAAACTTGCATCATTTGGACCCCCAGGTGGTGCAGGGCCAAGTGCACCAGATTATAACCCTGGTAATCACATGGATCACTTTCATTCTAATCACTCTGGGTCAGCTTATGGATCAAGTAGGGTTTCTTCAGGCCTAAGACCTAATTTAGGACAATCTGGACCGCCACAGTATTCACCTTATTCAGATGCTGCAGCAGGCATGTATGGTGCCACTGATCAAGCTGCTTTACAAGCTTGGTCAAATTATCCTGGTCCAGGTATTAGTAGGCATTATCCACATATAGCTCAACCAGCTTACAGACAACACATGAGTTATCAACAACAACCCAGTCAAGAAAATCAACAGAAACCTGGTCAGTATGTATCAATGATGACTTCACATCAAGCTCCATCTAGTGTTTATTCACGAAGCCAACAACAATCAATGGCACCTTATCAAAATATGATGTATTCAAACACTTCACCAGGGTATTCTGCTTATGGTCATCAACAGAACACTACTACTGTTTCTTCGCGAATACCCCCGCATCACATGCAACAATATCCACAACAACAAATGCAAATGCCTGAAATTCCTAATCCTCAAGCTCCATCAAACTACAACCATTTACAAACACAAATGACTTCTCATCCACCATTTTCACAGCAACCTCAACCACCTCAACAACAGCAATCTCAACCACAACAACCACAACAGCCACAGCAACCACAACAACAAATGCCACAAAGATCATTAGGAATTGATGTGCCTAGTAATCCTTCTTATGGGCCACCTAGTGGAGGTAACCAAAGTAAACCTCATACTTCTCAAGGAGGAAGCCCTCAACCACAATACCGTGCACAGTTTCCCCAACTGTCACCCCAGATGTCTCCACGACCTCAAATGTCACCTAGACCACAAATGTCTCCAAGGCCTGTAATGTCGCCTGCAAAACCAACAACACATTCACCACACCCTCATTCCGCTCAATCTAACATGTCTCCAAGGCCTGCTACAGCATTAACCCCAAAAGCAGTGGCTACATCCAGTCCATCTCCTTATGCTCAACAGAGTACTCTCCAACAACTTGAACAAATGGTGATGCCTACAGTTAATACCAATCCAACCACCGATTATCCAGGATATAGAAGTGGCTTACAAGCTAATACTTCCCCACATTGGCAGTCAGCACCAAGACCCCCTCATAATGGTGGAATGGTTTCTCAAAATATTAATGACCAAGGATTACCAGTATATTCAGCCATGCCATCTGAAGACCAAAATCTGGATTCTTCTAAATCGCAATCAAATTCTAATTCTAGTGGTAATTTGAATATGAATAATATACCTAATATGGGTGAATCAAATTCTATTCCAAGTCAAAATAATCTCGATTATCCTCCTAACGCACAAAATAAATATACCATTTTAGAACCGCAACACATTCCTGTTTCACATTCTGCTGATATGCCTCCAACTTTAGAACCACAAACAAATATACCACCAGCACAGCAGCAGCAACAATTACAGCCAACAAATCAGAACCCTAGTTCTATGGAACATATGGGGTCCAACAGTATGACTTCTACTAGTATTGGGTATAATGACTCAATGTCGCAATATCAAAATGGTAACAAAATGGAAGAAATGATCAGCAACCAACCATCTGATGCACCTCAACAGTTGCAACATTCCCAAGCTTCAATGTACGATCCTAGAGGTCCTCCTCCTCCAGGAATGTATCATTCTTCACCAATTAGTCATCAACAAGAAATGGCAGCATTGCAACAACAACTTCAAGAATTATATTGTATGCCACCTTCTGGGCCTGATCATCAATTAAGGGTATGACATTTTTATATTTAATACTTAATTGAATTTAAACATAAAAAAAGTTAAAAGCAACCCTATATTATATTATTATTTGTAGTATATTTTGAGATAAGCATATGTTTTGTAGTGTACTAGTGTGTATGAAAGAGGTACAGTAAGTTTTGGTTACAATTGTGGTGAGTAGTTGATGTATTAAATTGTTATAGTGTTGATCAGTGGTCTGTTATAATAATAAAATATTTGAATAACTTTAAAGTTAAATTCTTAATGTTTGTTATTAAAGTATGTATATTCAAAAAAAACCTACTTTTTTCATTTGAATAACAATTTATTTGTATGTTTTTCACTAGATAAATCATATTCAAGATAGGATATCCATTTTGCAACAACATGAAGCAAATGATCAATGCATGGGAGGAGTACACTGTCCAGTTGTTAATCCTATGTATCAACCTGCTATCATGGAACCAGCTGTACCAGTGGTATGAATTTTTAATGCCTAAAAATTATTTTATGAAATAACTTACTATTTAAGAAATTAATACAGGTATCAGGTCGTGGAAGAGGAAGAGGACGAGGAAGAGGTAGGGGCAGTACTTCAGGTGAAGGCCGAGGGACACCTAGACCTAGAAAAAGCAGGAAAAAAGCCCAGGAGCCTGAGCAAATTCCATTTTCTCCTCCTTTATTACAACCAGAAATACCAACACATCCTATGGTGCCACAAGATATGATGCCAATGCACATGAATATGAGTCCTGGTATGGCTCAACCTCATCATATGATGGCCCCTGGAATGCCACATATGGGAATGCCACCTAATCCAATGCATCATGAACATATACCACAATCGTCTATGTATAATAATTCAGAATCTGCATACCATCACCATATGCAATCTTTAGGATGTCCACCACAACAACATGTGCCTCAACATCCTCCACCTCAACAGTTGCAACAGCTGCCTGTGCAGCAACCTATAATACCCTGTACTTCTGAGTCACAAATAGTATCTAATTCTGTTCCTTATCCAGAGCCTATAATGCCTCCGGTCCACCTTGAACAACCTATACAAATGCCTCCTGAACAACAGCAATCACAACAACAGCAACATCCATCACAACAGTCCCAACTAGAGGAATTACAACAACAAATTCAACAACCACCAATAATGACTCAGTCTCCAGTTGAATCAGAATCACTATCTCGTGCTGAATCTCCTTTGATAGAACAAATAAACCAATCTCCACCACCTGAATCTGAAGTATTGTCACCTCAAGCTCTGACTGAAGTAAAAAAAGATTCGGATCCTGAAATTCAATCACCAATTGGAAGTCCTATCGTGGAAAAATCAATAGTAGATAATGATGATACTTCAGTTGTTTCACATCAGTCTAGATCACTGTCACCAGCTGAATTAAATGAACCACAATCTCTTGAACGAGATTGTTGGTCAGGTAGTGAACATGATCCTCCTCCGCCAACATTGACTGCAGAAATTTCACCTCCAGCTTCTCCTAAAGCTGAGAATGAAGTAGCTGAATCAAGTATTTTCAATTTCACTGAAGATGAAGAACCTCCCCCACCACTTCATTCACTGTCTGATGGATCTCCTAGGAAATTAAAAGGACTTCCAAGGTATCTAATTTGATTTATAATCATATAATTTTTATGTGATTTAATTGTTAATAATTCTATATAACTATTTTAGAACGAAGAAATCACAATCTCCAAAAACAAAAAAACCTAAAGCAATTAAAGTTCCTAGATCTAAAGCAAAAGATCGTAAGAAAAAAGAAATTATTCTAGAAGCTGAAACACTTGAAACAACTCCTCTACCTCCACCGCCAAAGCCAAAAAGGTAAATTTAATTTTTAAACTATAACAATTTTATTAGACATTTTACAATATTTCATCATTGATCAATAATAATCATATTTTATTTAGTAATTTATTCAATTTTTTTTTTTTTTAAGTTTGCAAGTGTTTTTTACAGTATCTATTTAATATATACAAACTATTTTTAATGTAATTGAGTCTAAACTAGCTTGATCAATTTGTATTTTATTAAAAAAATAATATGATATATTTTAATGTTTAGACAATCAAAAAAAAAGAAAAACTCTCCACCCGAAACTAAAGTATCTGAAGAAATAGATCATAGTAAAAATACAAGTGAAGTGATGCAAGAAGGAACAACTGATGATGGCATAACTGATGAATTGGATACTAAGGTCGATGAAACAGTTGAAAAGGAGTTAAATAATGATACTGAACTTGATATAAATCTTGAAAAGAATGATAAAGAAGTAATAGTTGATGAATCATTGGCAGACGTAGAATCATTGCCTGAAAGTCAATCAGAGCAGCCAACAAAATCTTCAAAACCATCTAAACGTAGTACTGATCGAAAATCAAAAAGTCGTAGCAATCGGACTTCCAAGTATGTTATGAATAAATATGTATTAATCCTATAACAATTTCAAATTCAGTATCTCATTTCAATTTCATGTATAATACTGTACTAAAAAAAATATAAATGTACTTATATCAAGTTATTAATATTTTTAATTTCATAATGTTTAGTTAGTAATCTGATTAAATAAATAAAAACTATTTAATTGATTTTTATATTATAATCTTATATTTATAGACGGAAGAAACCTAAACCTTTGGTAACAAATGAATCTGAAAATGATGAACCTAATGTTACACCACCACCATCACCTGAAGGTGATGATAATGTAAGTATCTGATCTTTTTTAATTGTTTTAATATTACACGATAAAGACAAGTTGGAATTAGAGTGTGGCGCAGTCGTACGCTCAACTGCGGAAACGCTCTGAGTGTATGTACCGGCCGGTGTTGCTAGTTCCCGGATGGGTGACCACCCGGGTTTTTAGCAACAAATCCTTGCCACACATACAAAAACGTGTTTCAACCCACAATAAAAAACCTACTATAAAAACCTACAAACAAAATAATGACCTCAGTAGTTGAAGCCTTAATTCTAATAAAAAAAAAAAGACAAGTTAACATTTTTAGATTTTTTTTTAATTAAATTATTATTCACACATTTTACTATAAGTTACTTTATTAGTTTAATAAATGTTAATAAATATTTAGAAATTTATTTAATATATAGGATCAAAAATTTGGATAATTATTATAATTTTTTTTTTATATACTCAATTTTTTTTTTAATGTATTTATTTATTATATTTTTTTAATTCGTAGAAACGAAGATCTGGTAGACATACACAAAGAAAGAAGTATGTTGATGACATCATGTTAGCCATATCTGATGAGGATTCACGAAAATCTTCTTCTCCTCAACGTTCCAAGTCAACAGTTTCTGGTAATGCAAATGAAAGTAAACAAACAAGTCAAGATAAAAATGCTAATGGAAATAATTCCATTAAACCCAATATGGTATATATAGTAAGTAATTAATAATATAAAATTGTAAAAATTAAAAAAAAAATATTGACGTTTGTATTTAGATTGCATGAAAGGAATTAAGTATAAATAGTTTCATGTGCAATCTAATTCATACTGACAAAATTAATAATTTGAATTTTAAGCAGATTATTTTAAAAATTAATATATTTCAGAATGTAACTGATGAGGATTCGATGGTTGTTCAACACATATTAGCTGTTCGAAAAGGTACTAGGGAAGCCACTAATTTAAATAAAGACGATAAAAACTCTCCTAGTGATAGTGAAGGTGAAATTAAAAAAGAAATTGAAGAAGTTCAAAATAAAGAAAAATCAGATGAAAAACTTGATGAAAAATCTGAAAAGATGTCGGAAAACCTACCTGAAGAAAAATCTGTCGTTAAACCTGATGAAATATCTGATATAGCTATAAAAACAGAACAAGATGAATCTGTTAAAAATGAGGAAACTGAACAAAATTTAGATGAAAATGAAGATTCCAAGAAAACTATTGAAGTAGATGAATATTATGTAAAGTATAGAAATTTTTCATACCTTCACTGCGAATGGAAAACTGAGGAAGAGTTGTTGAAAGGTGACAAGAGAATTGCTGCTAAACTTAAACGATTTAAACAAAAAATGGCAAATAATACTAATATTTTTGAAAATGTAAGTCATAATTAAAATAATGTAAATTTTTGTTGTATTTTATAATATTGTTTATTAATTTTAGCTCGAAGAAGAACCATTCAATCCAGATTACATTGAAGTAGATCGTGTTCTTGATGTGTCTGAACAATTAGAAGAACCAAATTCTGAAAAACCAACTAAATACTATTTGGTAAAGTGGCGATCACTTCAATATGAAGACAGTACGTGGGAATTAGAACAAGATGTTGATCCGGCTAAAATTGAAGTTTTTGAAAGAATAAGATTTACACCACCAAAAGATCAATGGAAGGTAAATATAGAAATATTATAACTATGATACTATTAAATTATTTAATATGATGACTGTAGCCATGCTAATATGAATGTTTATATACTCTTATGAATATTAAACATATTGATAATATATTACATCTGAATATTACTTTAATACAGAATTTCTAAAATAATTATTAAAAGTTTTTAATATTATATTTTCAAAGAAAATTTTGCAGAATTTTAATTTTTAGTTTTATAATTATAATTATGTATTGTCTATTTTAGCCTAAGAAAAAACCATCTCCTAATGATTGGGTGAAATTAGATAAATCTCCTTTGTATAAAAGCAACAACACGCTTAGAGAATACCAATTAGAAGGCCTTAATTGGTTACTTTTTTCTTGGTATAATGGGTGAGTTGAACATTAATTTATTTATTATTTATGAAACAGTGTCACCAACTAATAAATGATCACTTTAGGCGCAATTGTATCTTGGCTGACGAAATGGGTCTTGGTAAAACAATACAATCATTAACATTTATTCATGCTGTTCATGAATATGGGGTGCGAGGACCATTCTTAGTTATAGCACCATTGTCAACTATTCCAAATTGGCAAAGAGAGTTTGAAGCATGGACTGAATTAAATGTTATTGTTTATCATGGATCGTAAGTATATTTAAAGTTATAGTATTATATATTTTATAATTTTGAATGATTATTACTATACTAATATTGAGTGTCATCAATCAAATTTTTAATATTGAATAATTAATAATTAAAACTAAAATATAGTTTATTATTTATTAAAAAAAAAAAAAATGTATTAAAATTTGAATTGTAGATCTCATAGTAGAAATATGGTACAACAATATGAAATGTATTATCGAAATGAAAAAGGGACCATAATTAAAGATATATCAAAATTTGATGTTCTTATTACAACGTTTGAGACCATTATTTCTGATTGTATGGAACTTCGGGACATCAGTTGGCGATTATGTGTAATTGATGAAGCTCATCGTCTTAAAAATAGAAACTGTAAATTGTTAGAAGGATTACGTGCATTAAATCTTGTAAGTTTTATTTTTTTGGCAAAAATATTTTTTAATTGTTCCTAAATGTTTATTTTAATTTAATTTTAGGAACACAGAGTTTTGTTGTCCGGAACACCACTTCAAAATAACGTAAATGAGTTATTTTCTTTACTTAATTTCCTTGAACCAACACAATTTTCAAGCTGTGAAGATTTCTTACAAGAGTTTGGTGCATTGAAATCCGAAACTGAAGTACAAAAACTTCAGTTATTGTTAAAGCCAATGATGTTAAGAAGATTAAAAGAAGATGTTGAAAAATCAATTGCTCCTAAAGAGGAAACTGTTGTTGAAGTAAGCTTTTAATCATATAGTAATAAACTTAATATTAAATAATTTATTTCTAGGTGGAATTGACTAATATTCAGAAAAAGTATTATAGAGGAATTTTAGAAAAAAATTTTTCATTTTTATCAAAGGGAACCACTTCAGCCAATGTACCAAACCTTATGAATACAATGATGGAATTAAGAAAATGTTGTATTCATCCTTATCTATTGAATGGTATTTTTATTTGTATTGTTAATTATGTAATTTGTTAACTTAAAATTTTTATGTTTAGGTGCTGAAGATCAAATTCAATATGATTACCGTAATTTAAATGGTGATGATCCAGATGTTTATTATAAAGCTTTAATTCATTCATCGGGTAAAATGGTATTAATTGACAAATTGTTACCAAAACTCAAAGACAATGGTCATAGAGTTTTGATTTTTAGTCAGATGGTACGATGCTTAGATATTATTGAAGATTATTTGGTATACAGAAAGTAAGTAGCTTATTCTTATAAATTTGAATATTTTTAGTAACTTATTTTGTTTCCTAGATATCCTTTTGAAAGATTAGATGGAAGGATTCGAGGAAATTTACGTCAAGCTGCTATTGATAGATTTTGCAAGCCTGACTCTGATAGATTTGTATTTTTATTGTGTACTAAAGCTGGAGGATTGGGTATTAATTTGACTGCTGCTGACACTGTTATTATATATGATAGTGATTGGAATCCTCAAAATGATCTTCAGGTAAACTATCGTTTTGTCAGACTAATGTTTAGTTAACAATATTAAATAGGAAAATATTTTTTAATTGTAAATTATATTAAATCTTAAGGCTCAAGCACGTTGTCACAGAATTGGTCAACAGAAAATGGTTAAAGTGTATAGACTTTTATGTCGGAATACTTATGAAAGAGAAATGTTCAATAAGGCATCTTTAAAACTTGGATTGGACAAAGCAATTCTTCAAAGTATGAACACAGCACAAGGAAAAGATTTGAACAACAAACAACTTACTAAAAAAGAAATTGAAGATTTATTAAAGAAAGGTTCAGAATAAATATTTATTATTAATTATTTTATTTTTAATGACAAAATGTATATTATTTGTAGGAGCTTATGGAGCTGTAATGGAAGAAGATAACGCAGGAGATAAATTTTGTGAAGAAGATATAGATCAAATTCTTAAACGTAGAACCCAAGTTATCACATTGGAAAGTGAAAAGGGATCTACCTTTTCAAAAGCAAGTTTTGCGTCTAGTGGTATTCGACAAGACATTGATATTGATGATCCTGATTTTTGGAAAAAATGGGCTAGAAAAGCTGACATTGACACATCTGAAGGAGGAGATCAAGTACATCATACATCTATTCATGACTCTAATTTTATTCTATGTAATTTATTTATTCTTGTTTTATTTACAGAATGATTTAGTAATATCAGAACCGCGCCGACGTACACAAATTAAACGTTATGGCCATGATGAAGCTGTTATGGATATGTCAGAACTGGAATCGTCTGGTTCTGCTGATAGTGACGTGGACAATAGCTTAGGAGTTGGGCGTGGAAGAGGTTAATTTATAGTTTTAAGTATCTTATAATAGAGTAATTTGTTTTTTCAATATTGAAGTGATTGTTTCAATAGACTCCTTCAAAAATCAAAACATATTTAAATTGGAACACCCTAAATTTAATGGTGTATAGTTAAAATTTATAATAAATTTGGTATATAATTGTTCAGAGAAACATTTTAATTATAGCCTCTCAACAGTTTTATTAATTTTTATGCCAAGTATTTATTTTTATATAATCTTGATAAAAAAAATCAATGTATATATATTATTTGTATTATTAGGACGCCGAACTAGAAAAAGCAAAAAATTACGCACCAAATTTATACCTGATGATTATGTACCAAAAGATGGGGAAGTCGTTTATGGCTGTTGGACCAGAAGTGAATGTTTTAAAGTAGAAAGAGGAATTCTAACATTTGGGTTTGTTAACTATTTTTATCAATTTGTTTCTTAGTTTTTTTTATCAATTAATATTGTGTTTTATAGTTGGAGCCGTTGGCCAGAAATCATTCAACATAATGACTTTCGTGAAGGATGGAAAGAAAGTGATGTGGAGGATCTTGCTCGGATTGTTGTTAGTAACTTATAAAATTATAATTATAATATTTTATAAGACTCTTTGAAAGGATTTAATGTGAACTGTTTATAATAAGTTCGGTATAGGTTATAATAAGATTTATATGTTGCTGGTAGTAATAGTGTGTGCATAGTAAATTATTATTAGTAAGTATGGAGATCATATTGTAGAGATGATACTTGTTCTCGCATGAGCATGCACTTGTTCATAATATGATTTATTGCATATAATTATGTATTATTTTACGGTAAATTGTTCAGTTTTCATTCCATTATAATGTTTGATCCATTAATAAGATTTTGACATTTCAATAATTTTAATCATCTTAATATGTTTTCTTTGTTCCTACTTCAATTTTTTCAATTTATGTATCTGAAAAAGCATAATTCACTATTAAATATTTGAACATACAGAAGTGTATTTAAAATTTTTGAAGTTTAATTTTGATAATTGTTCATATTTCTTTGAAAGTTGTTCTTAAGATCTAAGGAAAACAAGATAAACCCAAGCTGTATATCTTGATCAATCAGTATATTGGAATGATAATTGGTCTTGTTAGCTTAAAAAACTGTTTGTTTCAAATTCCCTTAATTATGAAATATTTACTAATATTTCGCATTTTTTTTTATAGATTTTATATTGTTTGCGTTTCTATCGTGGGGATGAAAAAATACGATCCTTTATTTGGGATCTTATTATACCTGATAATATTTCAACCGACGACTCTCCTTCTCATGGTGGTAAGTTTAATATCAATATTTAATGTACTTAATTATCCATATTTTAAAATAATGGTTTATACACATATTAATCATAATATTTTTATTGAATCTTCTCACTTAGCTCAATTTTTCTAAATTTATTTATATACTTTGATACATTAGTTAGATAATTCTAATTAATTAAAATAGATAAAAGAGAAAATAAATATGAATGTTCATTCTTTTTTGCTTAATTTAAGCATGTCCAATGATATTGAACAAAAAAAAAACTTTATGTAGCTGATATGATTATAAATAATAACAAAGAATATAAATTTTCCTTCAACAAGTATGGTTAATAATGTTGTTAATATGTTACTGTATTTGGTAATGAATTTAATATGAAAAAAGTAACACATATTGTCTAACATCGCCAATTTTTTTATTATTTTTTCAATGATTATAATACAATTGAATACAAAAAATCTTGTGTGTTTTAGCTATTCATAGAAACCCATTTACATTAGTATTATTATTTTTTTAAATACCACAACAAACATAATTTTAAATACATTTATAGTATTCAGTCTGATCTTGTATTATTTCAACTTGAATTAATTATTTACTACTAATTAAACATTATCTCATTTTAATTAATTTTGAAATATTTCATTGTAAAATAAAACATGAAGATAATGATAGAAATAAGCTAAAATAATTTTTGCATGATATTTTACATTATAGGTATCAATATCTAATGTTGTATTATAAATATTAACGATACAATTCTGTATGTCTGTCCATCAGTGACTATGCTGTTGTTAAAATAGTAATATAATAATATACAATTTATATTTGTAATAACTAACTCCTAAGTTTAAAGTGCTTCGTTATTCTGTGTGCGGTCTTATTGTGGTTTTTATAGATTATGATTATCTATTTGATTATTAACAACTTTTTTTCCCACGCCTATCTCTTATGATTTTTTTGGGAAATGGTTGGTTGTCTAAGGTCGATTACTTTTCTAACCGCTATAGTTTCATTAATCACATGTTATCGATTGTATCAAAAGTATTCAAATTATTATATTATCTCTCCCAGTAAGAGTTAGTCATCTAAGATTAACTACTTGTACTAAATATTTATTATAGCCTTGCAACTGTGTATGTATTATTTTATATATATATCTTGTACATAGAACTAACTTTACACAAAATTATGTGTACCAACATAAATTTTAAATAACTTAATCCTGACTAAAGTTAAAAACTGTTTTCGTTGATTAATTAAATAAAAATATTATTAACTTAAATATATTAAATTATTACATTTTTTTTTACTAAATTCTACTAAATCACTAGTCACTAGTACACGGTACATTTTCTTGTGCTTTCTTGTCTTTGTTTAACTTCAAAATGCATTTAATAACTTCCTCAGATTTCAAAGAGCTAATTTCATCTATCGGTAAACTAATTGATGCAACACCTAAATGAGCTGGACAACCAAACATTGCCTTAATAGATGATTGACCGAAAATTAAAAAAAAACATATAAATCAATTAAAATAATTTTTTTAATTATTTATCATACCAGAATAAAATTACCATTTTTTGAAATTGGATAAATTTTAATCTAGATGGCCAATCTGTTGATTTGGTTTCCTCCATCTATGTCTCTAACATATCTTCTATGTCCCAATTCGCACATTCTATAGACCCCTGACTGACTATGTCTTGGTTTTTCATGCACTATTTTAACATCACCCTACATAGCATGTAATTCATTAATTACACTATTAACAACAAACTCTCTCCCATTATCGGAATGCAGAATTACTGGCGCTCCAAAAGTTGTATAAATGTCCATTAAGTTATATGCTATTTCGTCTGTTTGTTTAGTCTTTAGTGGTTTTAGTACAACAAATTTTGTTAAATGATTCTGATAATTCATAAGAAATCTGTAATTGTTTATACTCTAATTACATATCAATTAGATCTATTTGTGCTTGCGAGGAGTTGTATGCTGAATACAAAATTGGTTTGGAAACAAGACCTATTTTTATATCAGATGATTTTTTTTATGACAGTCGGTACAAAGACTCAAAAAAATCATTATTGTTTCTTTGGTTACAATACTTTAATTTTATTTCAGCTATCATATGGTCGCGGTTACCGTGACTGATGAGCTATATGCGTAAAGTGAAGAATATCAAATAGCTCTTCGTTTTTAACGTAAAACGTATACTGTTATTATCATGGTTCATGGCTTTAATTGAGCGTTCTTTATCATTTATTAAAATAACGTCGTACTTATGAATATTTCTATAATCTCTTTTGCATTTTGTTTTAATCTTGGATAGTTTTACATCTATGCGACCATCGTATTCATGAACGATTTATTGCCATCACGTTTATCACCAATAATTTATGAAATTGCTTTATTAAATTCATTTCGCATTTTATTTAAATCCATTTTTAACAAAATAATACGTACTGTACTAAGAAGTAGATATACACTACTAAACGGACCGTATAGTATGTATAGGTAGGGACACTTTTAATAAAACACAAAAATATTACTATAAGCATATTATTGCTATGTACCTGGCGATACATAATTTTTATGACTACTAATAAATCAGCAATGACCTCGAGGGTAAGGGGAAACTATGTACGTTTCAACACAAACCACTTTATAAATAATTACTAAACCGTAGACGCTTTGGGAAAAGACACAGCTAGACAAACCATAAAAATATCTAGGAGATTAACATAAGAAATTCTGAGAATAGGACCAGAGAAATCGTGCATTTAACACGGGCAAATAATAAATGTTATAGTAGAAAACGGGCTCCAGAATACGCTAGGGCGTGACCAACCAGCAACGAGCCAATAATACCCGAATCACGAATATCAAGTTTAATAATAAAAGGCGGCCAGCGATTCCGAGAAATTATCTAAATAAATTAGGACGTGTGAATTATAATATATCATTTTAAACAAGTGGTTTATGATGTTATATTAATAAAAATTATGAAATACTGGGAATTACGATGGACTAGTCGCGTCCGGTGAGTTATCGCTACTCGACGACAAAACGTGGGTAAGATGGCATTTCCTGGAACTAGCACATACGTACACGATAAAACGAATGAGGTCAACGCTTTCTTGCTAAAACGACTAGGTAGCGATAGGAGGAATAGCCAATATATAAGGGAGCCCGAATCGGCGTCAACTCAGACGTGATATTCCCGGGCTACAACGAGCACTTTCACGCCAGTCTAAATACTGATTTTAATAAAACAACTCATTGCAATAATACAACAGTTTTATAATTTATTTGATACCACGACTACAAACTCCTACGTCCACCTCAAAGGTGGTCCTCTGACTGGTACACATTATGCAATACCTATGCGATAGCCATGGCATTTTCCAATCAACCATTTTTTCGGCATCAGTCATTTCTCCACTTGATATTTTTAGAATACGCACAATATTGGTAGTTGACACTAAACTTGGCGGGTGACATTATGGTTTTTAGCATGTCGCCACTATGAATTAGTTATCGTTCTAATAGTTACATTGTAAAGCTAGTCCCACATAACCTATAACATCATAATCGCCAATGCTTTCGTGTAAAAAAGCGACGCGTGATAACATTGCCTAATAAATTACGGAAATTATAACAATTATTTTTCTTAGTCTGTCAATAATTACCAAAAATGTTTTTATTTTAAAAGTTTTAAAACTATAAAGTTTGTCACTTTGACTGGTCTCATTCATTAATTTTTGTAATTTTTAATAATAATTGTGATTATTAGTTCATAACCATGGTAATATCTCAAACTACAATATCTTTTTTCATTTCTGATGTTTTTGATAATAAATATTAAATTATTATTATTTATTTATTTTCTTTTTTGGTTTATTCCGGGCTTTGTAGGTCCATCGCCGCTTCCACTACACCTCTCCATATCTCCCTATCATTTACCAGCTGTTCTCTTTCTCATTTTCCCAGGAGCTTGAGGTCTTCTCTAACTCGGTCAATCCACCGTTGTCTTAGTCGTCCATTCGGTCGTTTCTTGTCTGGCTTCCAGATTGTGATCTCACGCACTGTCTTGTCCTCTGCTCCCATACGTGACCGGCCCAGCTTATCCGTCTGCTTTTAAGAACCCCCACTATGTTTGTTTCATTGAATATATCTCTTAGCTCTGTATTTTTTCTTCGTTCATGTATTGTCTTCCTCGTTCCTTTTAGGCCCATATATTTTACGTAGGATTTTCCTTTCAAATATTAATAATATCTTTTCATCCGATTTTGTTGACGCCCACGCTCCACATATATACAAAACTATAGGTCTAATAAGTACTTTATAAAGTTTTAATTTCGTATTTTTGGACAGTAATCTTGACTTAAATAATGGCACAAGCGCAAAATAGAATTAATTTTTTGCCGTTATTCTTCTGTTAATTTCTTCGTGGCTATTAGCTTGATGGTTAATACCAACTCCTAGGTATTTAAAGTTTGATATCCTTTCGAAGGATAAGTCTCCAACTACTAGTGAAACTTGTATATGTTCTCTTCGAGATATTATTAAGTATTTCGCTTTTTGATTATTAACTTGTAGTCCAATTTCTTCTCCCTTATTACCTTTTCGGTCGTCCGTATTAAACCTTCTTCGGTTTCTTCTATAATTATTATGTTGTCCGCGTATGCTGCTAATGCTATTTGACGGTCTTCTCCCATGTTTAGATCCATAGCATCATCGAGTACTTCTCTCACTACTGACTCTGACTCTAGGGCTATGTTAAATAATAATAAATTATTATTATTATTTTTTTTACTCCCTAACCTATCAGAGGTCTCTATAAATATATGATACATTGTGAGTGAATACATTATGATTAAGTAATAATAATAACAACTTAAATATATATATGAACACGTTTGGGGCTGTGCCTTCAATGAGATAGCCCCTTTCCTTAGTCTAAATCACCTTGAGTAACTTGTATGGCTTCAAACGTTTTAAGCGCCTAATGTCTTGGTAATTGTCAAGAAGTTGTTTAGCAGTAGCATTGGAGTGTAGCTCAAGTTTTTTCATATCTGTTGGCATACTTTTTGATTTTGTCCTGGATGGATAATATATTCAATTCTCGATGGATAACTTCATTCCTGTCAAACTGGTATGCTACGACAATGGCACGAAGGTTAATATTCTGACAACATTGAATGTTGGATTTGCTGGCACAACCCTAAAATTGTATGCTATAATCCAGATCGGTTTGATAATAGCCATATAGAGAAATCCTCTTGTTTGCCTAGTCTAGTGTGGAATTTCTTCTAATTAGTCAGTGCAGCTTACACATTTTATCTTTGATTTGCAATATTTTCTGGCGGACATGTGATTTTAATTTAGGCAAGAATCATGGTGTATACCCAAATATTTAGCTGACTCTTTTTATGGTATTATAGTGTGATTCAGCAACACTTGGAGATTTTTGGTGTTGCGTAGTGTATAATTTATATGCACTAACTTATCACTATTGATCTCGATTTTCCATCTCCTGTTCATTAGAAATACGGTTGATTAAAGTTTGTACGTTTTCAGTCGCAGTCTGTTGATCATTATTTGTTGTTAAAATTTACGTATCATTAGTAAATATAGCAGTCATTTTGTCAGAATTCGTTGGGATGTCAGCTTTTGTAAAACAGATAAAAGAATAGGTCCTAAAACACTACTCTGTGGTATTCCAGCTGCTGTATTTTATAATTGATAACCACAATATAATTTTTTTATTTTTTTATCAGCCAAATATATTAAAATGGTCTCCAAAATTTACTATCCCTAAATTTATTCTGCCCTAGACCCCCCTGGCCCTCTAATACATCTGACTATATTTATCAATTTTATACATTAAGTTATATAAAAATAATACACCCAAATTAATCTACCTAATTTCTAACAAGTTAATTATTAACTATTTTTATTTATGATTAACAACCAGTAATAATCTGTATCTCCTCATCCTCCATAAAAGAAATATATTATTTGAGAATTTTCCTACTTGAATATAGGGTTTGGCTCCACTGCCTCCTCTAATTTTCATAATCATAATCTTCTATAGGTAATAGATATCTATAATATTTTGACTTCTGTCAGTGGATTGGAAATATTATTAAAATCAAAACCATTTTCTAAACCTGTATATTTGTTGGTTAATCATAATTCAGCAAAATTAGCTTTTAATCCATGTTTTATTTTCTACTATGCTTATATTATTTGTTTTAGACATTTACACATTTTTTTTCCATAACAAATATATTATAATGATAAATAAAATTAGTAGATAAATTACAAAATTTAAAACTACACTAAATAATTTAAATTTTATAAAAATAAAATTAAGAATTGGATTATAGATTTAATTAATTATATATAACTTAATTTTTAAAGGCCAAAGTTCTCGTGGATCTAAAAAATATCGAAAACCTAAACAAAAAGATTTTAACTCTACTCAATTAATTGATGAAGAACATTGGAGTAGAAACAACAAATATGATGGAGATTTGTTTTTGGAAAGCAATTATCGTAAACATTTAAGTCGACATGCAAACAAGTTGGTTATTGTTAATATATTTTTTAATTTTCAATTATTAATTATATTTTATATTACAGAGTTTTATTGCGAATACGTATGTTATATTACATTAAAAGTGATATAGTCGGTGAGTTTGCTATACAAGTCACTGAAGGTGTTCATGTCAGGTTAGTTAATTTATTAATTAAAATTTATTATAAAAATAAGTGAAATTTTACCATTTTTATTAAAATATTTTTTGAATGAGAAAATATAATGTTTTAAAATAAAAAAAAAAAAGTTAAATTATAATGTTTAGTTGCAAATAGCATTGATGACAGTATCTCAAGTTTCAATCAAATTTGCCAATTATGATTTTCCTTTTTTTTTTTTTAATGAACTGTATAATCTTTCATTACATTAAACAAAAATGAATCCTACTTCATAAATTATTATTTTATTATGTATAATTAAAATCATGTAAAAAAAAAAAAAGGAAAATTAGTAGGTATTGTATTTTAAATCCACTGAATAATATTTGTTAAATTATTGTTATTTTTTTTACTTATATCAGTGATGTTTATTTGACTATGGCACTTTCGAATATTTTACTCAATTTTTTTACCTACAAATAACTACAATTTATGAATTAATACAATAAATAATATGTCTTGTATATTAAGACTGAACAATGTAAAAACAGTTTATTTTGTTAAAATGTTGTTTAAGTGTTTTATTTTAATTTTAGTAATAATAATAAGTTTAGTTTTAAAATATTATGTTTAGCCTTGTATACATTTATTTTATTGATGTAATAACATTTTTTTTAGTACTTTACCGATTAATACACCAATTTGTGATTTAACTCCTGCGCCTTGGTGGGATCGTGACGCAGATCGTTCACTTTTGGTAGGCACATATAAACATGGTTTTGAGTCCTACAACCAAATGAGAAGTGATCCTGCTTTGAGTTTCCTTGCCAAATGTGGTCCTCCGACACTGTATGTATTTTGTGATGTAGTATATTTTTGAATATGTAATAAAGTAGAGTATTTCTTTATTTAACTTGTGTTAAAATACTTTGAATTAATCTATTAGCGAGGATAAAGAAATATCGATTACAAAATTCAATGATGTCGAAGAAGGTGCTGAATTACCATTAAACTCTGAGGAAGTATCATCAGAGCCACCAACTCCCTTAGCGACTGAAGATAATGCTACAAGTATTGCTATAGCACCACCAACACCAACATCTACTACAGATGAATACATATGGCCATCAATTGGTGATCTTAACAACAGGGTGAGACGATTAATAAGTACCTGTCAGAGAAACTTCAAAAAAGAAGAACAAAAGCTGGTGCAAAAAGCTAAGGTTAGTAATGTTTTGAAGTACAAAATAGTATTTAGACAACATAGTCAAGATATACCAATTAAAAAAAATATTCTATATAGGGAACTATTCTATCCTATTTTAAATTTACAAAATTGTCTTTAAGTGTTAATCAAGCATTTATGCCTTAAATATTTAGCTAATAACCCTAGATATGCTGGCTATGAAAAGTTTTTAATTTATTTATACTTATATTAAGTAAATATTCAAAATTGATAGGTTAGAATAGGTATATTATTTTTATTACTACTGTAAATTCTGGAACTCCAAAATTGGTATTTGTTTCTATGCAGGATGTGACCATGTATAAATATGATCTCGGATCGCCGAGATCTTTGATGGATTCCATCAGTTCATCACAGGCATTGCCGGTAAATCTTTTTGTGTGTGTCTTGTGAATATTCTATATTATTTTTTTTTTTTTCGTTTTTATTTGATTTTCATTTGAACCTTTCATTCAGCATGACACATAGATTAAAATATTTTGAAATATTTGTTTTGTGTTTCATTATGATTTTTTGATCAGTCATCAAGTTAATTTATAAAACTTTTATTTTTGTAAGTATAAATACTACCTACATTTTAAATAGGAAAGAAAATTTTAAAATAAGATTTAAATACTAAATCATAGTTTGGACCTTGGGTGTACCTGTTTAATATTACTATTTATTTAATAGAAACCTTATGGTAATTGGTGGTTTTGGTGCAGGTTATTTTTTCATGAAGTAAGAAGATGGAAAATTAATCTTTGAATTTATCATAATATATCTTTATCAGTACAAATTTGTTGTGGTCAACTAATTTTTGGTCAACTGTCATGCACATTTGTGGTATATCTATTTAAAGTATATATTGTTCAAAATTTATTACAAAAATTGATAAATAATTGTTCAGGACACACCATAAAATATGTTGTATTATACTAGTATGTGGTCACGCTATATTTGATACTTTTTTATTTATTTATATTAAAAAATTTTTATTATTCCCTTATTCCAAGGAACCAAAATTAACTTTGAATTAATTTACTTAAAATTACTCATAAATTTTAAATCTGGAAATATGTATGATTTGGGTTATATAAAGGCATAAATGTCTGTATAAATATTATGTTTTCTTTGCATTGATTTCGTGTGTGTGAATGATGTGGTAGTATTATTGATATGGCCTTGTGTGTCGTTGAATTTAATTTTTATTTTTGTATATATATACACGCGTGCACACACATACATACATACATACATACATACACACACACATAATATATTTTGACTAAATTTCAATGTCAATTTTTTTAAATCTATCAACAATTCTTATAATGAATTTTTAAATGTTAACAAAATAATCTTTTTAAAAATATAAATAATTTTATGTTACTCCTTGGAATATCTCATAAATTAAACTTGTGCCTCCTCATTGTTTTTAAATTAAATAATAATTATTACTGTGTTAGATAAACTTTTATTTTTTTATACCTTATAAATATTGAATTGTTTTTATTTTCTTTTTATAAAATTATATCATATTTATTAACCACAAAAGTTGTGTATGTTATTGGTAGTTGACTTGACTGATGAATATTATTCTTTTTATTTTTATAATAAAAAACAATTTGTTTTATTACAAATTTTTTTTTGTTGAAAACTTAAAAATGTACACAGCATTTTATTTATTTGCATCATAACATTTATTAATTGCTAAATACAAATTACTTGAATGATTCGATATATTGTGTATTCACTTATATACTTCATGTAACTCGTCTTAAATATATCTAAATTTTTAGAAATTCAAAAAATATAATTCTTTATAACTTAAAGATATTTTTCTGATTTTTATAATGAGATTAATAACTACCTTCCTACTTGATGGATTTTTATTTTTATTTTTATTTTTTTATTTACATAGACATTTAATGTATTTAGAAAGCTTTTACACGTGTAGTTGGGCGGCTAACACCTTTTAAAAATTATTTTATCGTTTAATATTTATTGATCGATTATTTAACTAGATATATCTATTTTGATAGATTTCTGTAGATTATTTGATTTCTTAAGCTAAAATATAATGTTATGGTTTTTATATGAAATATTCGTTAAGTATAATATTATAGTATAGTAGACCTGTTGACGTAGTTTATGTCTAGTTGCATGGATGTTTGTGTGTTCGTAGCTAGGAGAATCAACGTGTGCAGCGACGTCAGGTACAGCCCAATTATCAGGAGACGTTGCCAGCCTCCTTGGTACGGGACAGCCCGGATGGGACTGGCAACAACTGGCCATGTATCTTTGGGTTCGTATCTGAATTCATCAAAATTACTTACTGGTCAACAAATAAAATGGTTTTGCACTAATACTAATAGTTATGGAATGGACTTGCTTTTTAATAATTAATATTAAAAAGTGGAAAATTTGATCCCGGGATTTACTTTAAAAAAAAATTTACTTATTAACATTATTTACATAATAAAAATAAAAACTAATTTCAAAATTTAAATATTTTTTACGATTTTATTGGTGAATAAATTGTAGTCATTTGCTCAAAACAAATATATTAATTCATATAATTTATTTTTCTATCAAACTAATGTTATTAAAATTATATTCACCTTTTCAATAATATCTTGTTAAATTTTTGAACAAAACTCATTTTATAATTTTTTGCTATAATTATATTCATTATTATAATAAGGTTATTTTAAACTGACCACATAAAATATAGAAGGTGTCACGTCTGAATTTGTCATTTCCATTTTACAAACATTTAAAATAGCAAATTTATTTGAAATAGTACATGTTTAGATTGGTAATTATAATATTAGAATGAATTAACCAATCATCAAATTTTTAATGTAATATTGTTTGTTCTGTTGGAAATTTTTTTCGATATATTTTCATTCAAAACCAAGTTATGAGTGTGAAAAATATTCATAGAAGAACACAGAAAATTTTATTACCTTAAAGTTTGATAGTAGGCATTATATTAATACTAACGCAACTTGAGCAACTTACATATACATAACATAACTGGTATATTACATACTTTTAAGATGGAGACAACAAATGTAGGAGTGGCATCTTTTTAAGCATAAAGAATAAAATTAAATAATTAGCAAAAAATTAATATTTTATTCCGTAATAATAGCAGTTTACGATATAAAGTTGTTAAGATAAAAATATAAAACAAGAGTCCTTAGTTCCATAATTAGCGTGAAGAAAATAAATTAGAGAAAACTCACTTTAATTTAGGTTATTATACATCTTAGAAAATGATAATGTAAAAAAAATTCTATTTTGCTTAGCTATAATATGACCCATTAATTTGAAATGTACTAAATTCAAAATTCAAAACCCATTTTTTATAATTATCTAATTCTAGAACTTTACATACATTTTAATATTCCTTATTGTTAGTACATACTTAATAATGTAATTTTATTGGCAAGAACAATGATTAGGGTAGGGATATATAATAAAAATTTGAGTATACATCAAACAAAATAAATCATATTTTAAATAATATTGTAGATTTGTTAATTATTGAATGATAATGATAATATTTCTTTATCATTATTAATGCTTGTAAAAAAGTTTAAATTTTCTATATTTTTTAATTATATTTACTGTCTATGAAATGTATACATACATTTGATTTAGTGATACTATATTTTTCATTTTAAGTATAATTTCTAAATATTTTAAACATTTGTAAGTTGTAAAAATTTTAATTTTTTTAAACTGAGTATACATTAAAGTTAAGTTATGTCATGTATTAGTTTAATACATCATTTTATTACTTTAATAATTTGATCAATCTTAAATAACTATAAAGCATTCATTTTAAATTTAGTTTTTTTTTAAGTTAATTTAGTAATTATACAAGTTCTTGATTTATATTTGTTATTTTTACAAAATATATGTTTTGAAAACACTCAATAATATCTCCAATTACATTTTTCATTCGTACATCTATTTTTTGTTAATACTTAATACAATTTAATTTAAATAAATATGTATTCAAATTGTTGAATTAAATCAAATTATTTATCATTGTAAAACCCATAGAGCTTAAGTCACATATTTTGTGATATTCTGTTTATTGCATTCATTTAATAATTTTGTGTTAATATTTAAAAACAAATTAAGTGAGTACTGAATGTAATGTTTGGGATAATTATGCATGTGGAAAAATCTTGTGTAATTATATTATAGTTACAAACAAAACATTTTATGTTTTATTTAATTCAAATGTTTATTAAGTTGATTATGACCCATAAGTTTATAGACTAGAAATTTCATGCATATTGATGAATGGAAAATCTCAATAAATTTTAAGTCTTATTTCATTCCATATTTTTTGTTATTAAATACTTATACGTCAAATTTAAGCTTGACTAAATGCTTGATGCCTGTTTTTATGTGTTATTTTAGTTTGCTTTTTTAATTGGCTATACAAATTTATTTGAACACTTAATCAACGGAGCATGAACATTGCTTAGTATTATAATATTTAATATCAATAAAATTAATATTCATTATTAAATGAATATTAAATATACTTGAATTTATTCACAAAATATAATATTCAACTTACATTTTTTTGGTATTTCTATTTTAAAATATTTATTTAAATATTAACTAATCTTATGACTTTTTATTATTTTGTTTTACATAGAAAGTGGAAAGACGAGAAAAATATGAACAATTTGTAAGAGAACGTGAACGTCAAAGACTCGAAATAAGTCAGAAAAAATGGACGCGTAAAGAAGAGCAAGAATTTTATAGAGCTGTAACTGCTTATGGTGTAGATTATGACAGGTATGTCTAATACTTTTTTATACATTTATCAGAACAATTTTTTTAAAATTACTTATAATATGTTAATAATTTATATATTTCAGGGTTTCAAAGATTTATAATTGGACTAAATTTAAAAGTGTTGCTAGATTAGAAAAGAAATATGATGATACATTAACAGAATATTTCCGCTCCTTTTATGCAATGTGTAAACGTTTATGTGGTCAAACTTTAACTGAAGAAGAAGGTAATAATTAATCAAAATATTTATGTAAAATGTTGTCTTTTTGTATGTAAATATTTAAATAAATCATTTTTAGAATTATGTGATTTCCCTATGGAAATGATAAATGAAGAACGAGCTCGGCGAGCACTTGATCGTATTAATTTAATTGTTAAAATACGAGAAGAAACACTGAATCATCCACGTCTAGATGAACGTTTAAAAGGTTGTCAAGTATCTGCTGATGTACCCGATTGGTGGCAACCGGGAAAACATGATAAAGATTTACTCATCGGAGTTTCAAAGTAATTGTTTAAACATCATTATTATTAAAATAGAACATAAGGAGTTACGTTTTTTAAAATTATGTTATTATATTATTATTATTATTTTAGACATGGTTTAGGAAGAACAGATTTTTATATTCTCAATGATCCTGAATTATCATTTCGAGAAATTGTTCAAAAAAATCTGTTATCTGCTGTATCTGGATCGTTTACTACAGAAATGCTTGAAGCCGCCAAATTGGAAACAACCAAATCAGAAGCAGCTAAATTAGATGCAACCAAAATGGAAGTATCAAAATTGGATACTACCAAAACCGAAATTGCTAAAACAGATATAATCAAACTAGATGTTGTTAAAACAGAAGTTATCAAAGTAGAATCAACAAAGTCTGAAACTATTAACTCTGAAGTATTGATATCCGAAACTTCTAAGACTGAAAAAGTGGATTCAGAAATAAAAATTGAATCAGTAGTTGAACCACAAGAAACTGAAGTAGAAAAAGTTGAAATGAATGATGATTCGACTGATAAAACTGAATCAATACTTACTGAAGCTATAGTCACTGATGTAAATGGAGATGTTGAGAATAATACTAATGAAAAAGTAGAAATATCATCAAATGATGAACCTAAGGAACAGATGGATATAGACAGCGAAGAAAGTAAAAAACCAGACATTTCTGATGATAATTGTAAAGTAGAAGTATCTGATATTGCAACAGAGCAATCAAATGATAAATCTTCTGATGAAGTAGCTGACCAACCAAATGAAGGTGAAAAATCAGAAAACACTACGCTTGTAGAGAATAAACAGACTGACGTAAAAGAAAAAAATGAATCGCTAAATAATGAAGTAGAAAATACAGTAAAAAGTGATGACGTTGAATCTATTAAAAATGTCATTAATGATGTTCCTTTGGACGCAATTAATAAATCTGATACTAAAGTTACTGAATCCACTATCAAATCTAAGGAATGTTCATCTTCTGTAGAGAGTGTAGATAGATTAAAAGCTATGTTTCCAGAACTGGAAGTTGTACACAAAGATGTAGCTAATCCAACCATTGATAAATTACCAATGCATAAGCCTCTGCAACAGATTGACCAAACCATTGCTCATCTCTTAGCAACAAGCTATCAAAACCCAATTAAATGGCCTAAGGTAAGAATACTAATAATTAAAAATATTTATTTAATTTTAATCTATTTTCAAAATTTTTGACATTAAATTTGTTTGTTTTTATTAACTAATAGGAACATGCACTAGTGGTTCGTTTACAGCACATAGTAGAGTGTGTTGAAACAGGAGAATGGCCTGTGAGTAAGAAATTTTCTGCTTATGCTCAAAATCCAAGTATGTGTGGAATGGGAGTAGAAGAAACTGATATAATTGTTTCTAAAAGAGATGTTGGAGTATCTCATGATCATTTAAATTTATCTGATATCCATAATGAACATTCAAGTCAAAAAGCCAGTAACATTATGGCTCATTCAAACCCTAATTTGAAACGTAAACGTCACATTGCTATTGATGTTGAGACGGAAAGAGGTACTTTTATTTATTTATTTTTCATAAATATATCTTTATAGTTTATACTTATACATATTTGAATTTTTTCAGCTAAACTACATGCTTTATTAAACACTAATTCTATCCCTGCTCATCCAGTCAAACACTCTCCAGCTCCTATGTGGGAACAAACGGATGAATCACTTTCTGAAGATTCAAGGTTAGATTTTAGTTTTTACAGAATATTTGCATTTATAATATATTTAACATTTTTATGTATAGGCGTTCAACTCCAGTCACACCACAACTCATTCAGCCGCCACCAGCTCACCAACAGTCTCATAATACGCCTTCACGATTAATGAATATGGGGTATGATCTTAAAGTGTTAAACAATCCAAAACCTCCAACTACTGTTGCTGCTACAACACAATCTACTGGACCTATGGATTTATCTTCTGGGTAAGTACTTAATATCAATTAGTACTTATATTTTCTGTACAGTTAAAAATATATATATATATTTTATCAACATAACCAGACCATTTCATAATAACATAAAATACAAAGTTCATTTTTAACATTTTCTTTTCAAATTAGTGGTGGTGGTACGCAAGCTGGATGCATGGATTTGAGTTCTGGACCAAGAACAACATCTATATCTATTAATGAGGCCCAAGATTTTTCAATGCCATTTAAAAATAAACCAGTTCAAAATATAACTCAAATGCCTTCATCTACACCCCCAAAAAGCAAATTAGATGACATGTTAAACAAACTAATGCAAAAAAAAAATTGTATTCGCACACCACGTGTAAGTATAATAAAAAATGAAATAATAAATATTAACTTATAATTATATATAATATTATTTAATATTTTTTTTAGCCTGTTGATGAACCTGTAGTTGGGAAAGAAATGAAACGCCGTAAACTAGATGAAATTGTTTTTGGTCTCTCAGCTGCCAAAGAACAGCAATCGTTACCTTCATTGGAGCAGAAAAAGCACTTGGCATCAACTTCAACTGCCCACAATTACCCAACGCCTTCAAATAAATCACAACAAAATATGACACAACAAATAGGAGCAGCTCATAGGCAATCTAGTAAATTAGATCCACTTGCAGCATATTTATCTTCTCAAGTTCATGAACAGCAGTCCAATTTACTAAAACAACATACAACTTTACAACAACAACTTGTACAACAGCAGCAGGTGATGCAATTTATTACATTTTTCTAAATCTTAATACTTAAAAATTATTTTATTTTTTTCTACTCCCAGGTGTTAAAAATGACTCAAGTATCAAATGTGACGTCTGTATCTCAAACACAACGTAAAATGTATGAAGTAATGATGGATAGTATGGCAAAGAGTACTGCCGAGTACTCGGGGAAATTAAATGCTTCATCATTTTCTCAAGAATCTAAAGTAATAATTAATTTATTTAACAATTTAATTTTTAAAAAATTATTTTATCTTAAACTAATTTATATTTTAGGTTAATAAATGGTTAGCTGAACAAAATGCGCTGATGACTGACCAACAAATGTCTGCAGACTTCTTATCTGCACCAAGAAGAAGACGACCAAGGGTAGATCCAACATTATTGGATTGGAAAAAATTAACTGGTGAAGAAAATGTATCCGTCATAAATAGAACAACAGGAAAAAAGGTATAATTTGATTAAATCTATATATTTTTTGTTATTTTTCCATTAAAATTAATTTGTATTTTAAATATTAATAAATATTATTTTTATAGTTAACTGGTACAAAAGCTCCACAGTTGAAAAGAATTGGACAATGGCTACTTGAAAATCCAGCCTATGATGTAGATCCTAAATGGGCAGACCTTGTTAAAGAACGTGGGAACCTCACTCATGATTTACAAAAACGTTTACCTCAAACGGAACGCAAAAAAGGCCCTGGTCGACCACCAATGCAATCTGGAGAAAGCCCATCTAGTCAATCTTTATCGGCTAATCAACCTTCGACATCAATGGCACCAAATCTTTCTTTCCCGTCATTGGCATCAGCAGGTCTCGGTGGATTAAATCCGTCTACTTTGTTATCAAGTTTATCTATGGGAAATTTTGACCCTAAAAACAATCCTTTACTTATGCCTTTTAGTGGATTGCCAAATATTGGTGCTTTAGGAGGCATGGGAGGATTGAGTAATATGAATTTAACTAATTCCTTATTTGCCAACCTCGCTGGTCTAGGTCTTCCTGGCCTGGCTGGTATGGATCCATCAAGTATGAATGATAGTTCTCATTCAACACAAAGTCCGCAGTCCAACCCTAAGTCTTCTAAATCCAGGAAATCTGAATCTAATACCAAAAATATTCCATCCTCATCAGCTAATGTACCTTCTAGTATGCCTGGTTCATTGCCATTTTTCTTCCCAAATCCTAGTTTGTTATATACACCTTTGGGTTTGGGTGGATTAAATCCATTTTCATTACAACCAGGAGCTATATCATCTGCATATGATAGCCTTTCATTGTTGAATGGTAGTTTAAATGTGTCATCGCCCAACACATCACAAAACTCGCTTTCACGTCATAAAACTTCAAGTAGTCGAGGTCAAAATTCTAATGTTAGCACTGTCACATCCTCTAGCCAACGTCAACCAAGAACCAGTACACATCATCTTCCATCACCAACTCAAAGTTCTACAGATCTTCTCGAGAATTTAACACGAGCTGGACGTAATTTACCTCCCCCAGATTTATCAAAAAGTCGTAATTCAAGAGATGTTGACAACTTACGTTCCCTTATGTCAAGTATTCCACCATTTAATGTATTAGCAGCTGGAGCCCTAGCAAGTGGTAGTGACTCAAAGAAAACTAGAGAGCAAGAAATGAGAGAAGCCCTTGAAAATTTAAGTAAAGCTTCACCCGAACTATTTGCTCGATCATTGCCTGATGACAAAAAATTTAGTTTCCCATCAATGGAAATGATTGAAAAAACTTTAAAAAGACCAGCAGATCAAAATACCTCAAGTGAAAGACCAAACAAACGAGCTAAAGATATGATATCGCCGATTACAATACCCGTACCTCCTACTATAACAAAACTACCATCTACTAATAGAGAGAATTTGTCAGAGTCTGGTATTGATTTATCAGGTACAGTTAAAGCTAAATCACCTGAAAAACAAAGAGAAAAACTTAAAAAAATGGATATTTCTCAACCCACCAATGTAGACATAGAATGTAATTCACAATTATTGGATAAATGTGACGCAGAAAGCATTGATATGACAAAACAAAAATCTGACATTGTTGATGAAAATGATGAAAAAAATGGTGGTAAAAACCGTAAAAGATGTCGAACAAAGAAAACTTCTGTTGATGAAAATGTAGAGCGTAAGAATTTACGAAGTAATGCTGGTAGAGCTGCTGCAGCTGCAGCTGCAAGAACGAAATCTCATTCACCATCGCCATCACCTGAATAATAAGCATATTGTATTTTCCCTGCTACAGCTTTATGAGGTATAAAACCATTCCTAGTATTTAATGCTCAGCTAAGCATTTTTGATTGTTTTACTATAATATTTTTTTTCTTAAAAGTATTATTTTTTTTTTCAAATAGTATTTTTAAGATAATTTTTTTCTTATTTGGTTTGACGTTTAAGTTTTTTTTTAAAAATATATTTGTTTAATTCTTGATTACTTCAAACCTAAAGCTCAAATTTGATATTTGATTTTTATTATTTTTATTCAATTGAATTTATTATCAAAAATATGATAAGTGCCGCTTTACTATATTAGATCATTTTGAGGTGTCCGTGATGTAAATATATTTTATTGCTCTCTAAAATATAAAAAGAATAAGTAAACAAATCTATTTTTAAAAATGTCTATTCCCTGATTTTTTATTGATTTTTTTTTTTAATTTTGTTTAGTGATTTTTTTATACAACTGTGATAGTGTATTTTCATTTTGGAAAACTTACACTTTGTAGATGTATTTATGCATTTGTAAAGAAAACATACTTTTACTACATGTATAAATTATATGTTTTCTTCCTGGCAAATAATAATTCATATAAATAGGTATTTTTAATTTTCCGACAGTTATTAATTTTATTATTTAACCAGTATTTTGTTGCTAGGTAATTTTTACCCTTTTCTCAAGCAGCTAATGTGTCGTTCACGCACACAACATTTATACATGTTAATATAATTATACTGGTATTTATTTGTTAATAACAATTTTTTTAGTCAAGTGACCACATTTCCTCAGTCACCATTGTTTATGTATAACCCCCAACATGATGTCCGATGTATTTTATGTGTAACCTATTTTTGTATATATGTTATATAATTCTATATAAATATGTGTATACATAAACAAATAATATTATAGGTAAAAAAAAACTTATCTAGTTTTTAGTACTATTGTTTTTTTATTATTAAATTAAAATATTGATTTTTTTTTTATGTATATTAACCGTAATCTGGATCGATGATACTTTTTAGGATGAGTGTGATGAGTATTACATACATGACCTGAACAAAATCAGTTTATATAAAATACAAATTAGGTGAACGAATATGTACTTCAGTAATATTACTTTGTAGGTTTAATTACAGGTTCTTAAGATTCTTATCTACATTATAATATAATGTTATGTGTGTATAAATATATGTGTATTTATTTAGATGCATATTTACACTTATATTTATGTACATAATATACTTTGAATTATGTATGTTGTATGATTATGTAATAAAAGGTAACGTGGAAAATAAAAAAAACATCACAAAAGTTCAACATTTTTAAATCGACCGCAGAGGTACTTATATTTATAATATTTTATTATATATAAATAATAGGGTTCTTTTATTTTGTTTGGCAGTGTTTTCATCATGTGGTGGCCTTTAAAATAAAAATAAAAATAAATAATTATATATTTATTATATTCTAACTTACTCAAACGTAAAGCACTTTATCATTTTTAATCAAATGGTATGGGTCGAGATGATTTTTATATACTAGATATTGTTTATGTTTAATTATCTTGAAAAGTGTTACAATCATTGTGGGTAGATGACTAGTACTTTATATTAATTGTTAGTTTTCTTCAAAACGAACAATTATTAATAAACAAGTCTAGTTGTGTATCTGAAGATTTTAACGCTAATTTAATACTAATACAAATTACTATTAATTTCAATTACTTTTTTTTTAAATTAAATACACATATCTGCTCTTAATTATAACAACTTTAAATGTGAGTTACAGAACCAAAATATATGATTTAATAATAATAAGTAAAATGATCTTTTTTTAAGTTAGTTTAACTACTAATGGAAATTATTAGGAAAATTCTATAACTATATTCATGTTTCCACGTCATTTTTTATTTATTTATTTATTTATTTATATATTTATATAGACTTAAAAACGCCAACCTTCGATAAAATTAAAATAATTTGTTCCTACTAGGAACCTAAAATTATCAATGTCATTTAGAAACACGTGTCGTTGGTAACCTTTTACTGTTTAAATTGTACTGGATATTAATAATTTGCCCATATGAAGGCTGATATAAGTACCTATATATTGTGCACTGTTTACAGTCAATGTTTCTGTAACATTTTTTTTACTTGTACAAAATAAAAATTGTTTTTCTATTTTATTTATATTTATTTAAATGTGTTTGGAGACATAATAATTGAATTTGGCTTTATTTTACATGATACAAACTTAAAAATAAGCAAGTTATTTTATGATAAGCAAGTCAATTATTATAAAATTGGATATATATTTTTCAAGGTGAAAGTATTATAATATACTTGTGCAATCATGCTCAGTCACAGATCCAGAGCACAGTTCAGGGTAGGGGTATTAAATATGTATTGTTCATAATACTAAAATATTTATAATCAATGGTAGTATCCAGTAATAGGCATTCTTAGGTCTTGTGGTGGAAGAGGTTGGCAATTAATATGCATTGGACACTGATGTCAATAAAAAGAAGGCAGCTTGAGGTGTGTTTTATCCTTTCCAAAATCTTGGTGAACACATTGTATAGTTATAAATCAAAATAATCCTTTTTTGTTTTGCAATATTTGAAGTTATGTAATATAAACATTTTCAAATAACTTGAAATATGGTACAATTAATATAATATATTTGGTATGCTGGTTGACGTCAAGAAGAGGTATATGGTACACAGTGATTTAATATTTAAGTATTAAAATGCATTTTATTGGTGTAGGCTTGAGTAACGTTTGTAACTTGAGCTAGACTTTTGAGAATTAAATGTATAATGGTAAAAAAAATTCTATTGATTACCTGTCCTTCGAGTAATTTATTAATAAATAGTTATTAATAATAACAATTATAATCATAAAATATTGATAATTGATATGCATACACTTGTGCTACACTAAGTAGGGTTATTCAATTTAAATAGTAAGTATTGAACAATGATTCAAGATATCTGGTCAAATTTTGCAGCATTCTAAATACATTTTGTCTTGAAAAATAGTTCAAATTATAAATGTTTTTATTCAAAATTAATACTAGGGTCAGTTAATTATAATAAACATGACTGTCAATCATTAAACCAATTTTGCTACTATTTATTTGCAGTTAAACACGTTACATAGATGTGGAAAACATAACTCTAGCCCACAACTTAAATTTTTGTGTATTAGCAATTTAGCACTGTCATTAAATATTTTATAGCTGACCATACATTTATATTTTTAGCAGTACCTATTTTGCATTAAAGACACTGGTTGCTCGAATACTATTTTTCTTGGATGGGCTGCTAGTCAAATATGAAAATTAGTTGAAAACAGGCTATAAGTGACTTCAGAAAGTTATAAAAATATGTACCTAAATATTAAAATTCTTAAAAATCTGAAATATAATATTTCATTTATGCATATAGGATGTGTGTGATTTTAAATTGTGTTAACATAATATAACAGATTGTTAAAAATCATACCTCAACATTTTTTCACTTCCAACTTTAGATAGGATTTGTTATTTATAGTTACCTATATTCATAGTTAAATTTAATCAAGCCTAAGCTGTACGATTAAAATTAAACTACAAAAAAAAATGTACTTTTGGACAAAACTAATTTTAGTAATTTTAAAACTAATGAATCATTAGTAATGATCATTTAAATATGGTTGTGTTTTATAGACATTTAAGTTGAAATTTGGATAAAATTAGATATTTAAACAAAAAATAACGATGTTAGTTATTTGATTGTAATTTAAAAATATTATTTGTGGATACTTAATACATTTAAAATATATAATTATATTATTTTATACATATACACAATGCATCTTTAGATGCAATGTTTTCTGTCAAAATTAATTCAACCTACTGTATTATTAATAGTAAAACGAATTATTTCACTATTATTTACTAAGAGCATTAATATTATTAAATATAGGTACTTAGTAATTTAGGCTGTTAGACGGTTTTCACTCATAATTGCTTTTCGTATACAACCCTAACCAACAACTATTGTGTTTTATCAAAGTTATCAAGTACGAAGGTACCTATATAATATAATATTGTAAAATTGTTATAAGTGTATACCAATAATAGTTAATTTAACCATACAAAATTATAGTACGGCCAGCGAAACTAGGCGGGTGACCATTGCGCGCCGAGTGGCAAATTTCCGGTAGGGCTTCCACGACTTTTTCCGGCGTAAAATAATTTTAAAACCGCACATGTATTACATATTTATATATTATTTACGTACATTTATATACTATAAAATTAATAAAACTTATGACTATTATTATAATATTTACAGTAAAATTATTTTTCCTAATTGAATAAAACTTAAAACTATTATAATAATATTTACAAAAACAATTATTTTTCTTCATTGGGACAATTCTAATCCTCATAATCGTCATCTTCGTCTTCGCTTGAGCCGCTATCGTCAGGATTAATAGTCAGTATTATTGGTTCTAATTTATCATCCCTTAGTCCCACCTTAACGAAGTCCTCCTCTTGAATTTTGACACAATGTTCTTTACATTTGGCCCAATCATCTGGAGTTACTGCATCAATCTCTTTGTGCACAAGAGCCTCGACATCCGCAATCTTAAAAGTGAAATTTTTTTCGGCCACTCTACCTTTAACTTGTGCCCAGATCAATTCGATTGGATTGTACTGACAGTGGTAAGGGGGAAGCCTTACCCTTCATGACCCATTTGAAATGTTAATTCATCGAGCTTATAACTTTTTCCACGCGGCATCGCAAGTTTTACCTTTGACCGTAACTCTTCAAGAGTTTCTACGGAAGAAAAATCTATATTTTTTACTTGTAGCCACTGTTAAACATCACTCTTCCTGGAATTGGACTTTGGATAGATCTCGACCAACGAAGAGTGATACGACGCATTGTCCATGACAATAATACTCGGCTCTTCTAAGTTAACAAGCATTTGCGAAAACCAATTTTCAAAAATTGTATCATTCATTTTAGTATGATAGTCTTTATTATTTGAATTGCATCGATAAATAAGTTTTGATTCTTTAATGAAACCGAAGGAAGGAAATCCGGTGTGACAAACGATGAGGCGACTACCTTTTCCTGCAGGCACTTTCAAACCCTCCGTATTTTGATTATTTTGCCAAATACGTCCACGTGTATGATTTTGATTAACCCAGGTTTCGTCTAAGTAAACTACTGCTGAGTATCACCGTTCCTCCGAAACTCGTTCATTTTCCGAAGAAATTTAACACGCGCAGCTACTATATCCAATCGTTCTATCAAAAAATTACGTCCATCATTGCATTTCATATATTTAAAATTAAGTTGTTTTAAAATTATTTTTACTAACGATTTCGGTCCCTGTTAATTAACTTTTTCATGCAATACCGCTAATATTTTAGCACTGGTTGGAAATTGGCCCTGGTCATAAAAACTATGAACAACTCTTTTGACCACCTTATTATCAAAATCATCGAGTTCAGTGTAGGGCTTACGATTTCCTACGGGTATTTGAAATACACGGGTACACGGGTAGACGTGTATTTAAGTACACGTGTATTTAACCGTGTATTTAACCGTGTATTTAATATTACACGTGTATTTAATATAACACGTGTTTTTAATGATCTATAATAATTTATAATGTATAACAATTTATAAATGTTAATAAATTTAGGATAAAAAAAAAAAAAATTAACAGTAGTACACAGGCGTACACTATAGTATACACTACATAGTTAGTTCGATGGTCAAGGACGTCGTTGCAGATTATACTTATATAATATAAGTATATTGGAAGTAGATATCAAATTAAAGTTACGTAATTTATCGATGACACGGTGGACAGCACGTGCTGAATCGATTAAGGCTGTTTGGGTTTTATTTGAATATATACTAGACGTATTGAAAGAATTAATTAATGATACAAACATTGACAATAAAACACGAGCTCAAGCATTAGGTCTCGAAAAAAAAATGTTATCATTTGA
>JACXSJ010002507.1:0-43736 GCA_014851325.1 Pentalonia nigronervosa | reverse complement strand
AAAAAAAAAAGTCTCTAGAAATAGTATATAATGTGTAACATAGGCAATTTTACCATACAGTATAGAATATTTCTAGAATAAAGCTTTTTTTGAGCTTTTTTGTATTTTATTATTATTTTAGACATTGAATGAATACGTTGTTATATCATGTTTGATTGTATTAGTCTGAATGAATGTCATAAGTTTCTAGGACCTGTAAAATAAAACGTTGAAAACTTTGTTTATATCGGTCCAACGATTCGGCTCACAAGACCGGTTCGTGTAGTGGAAATAGTAAATACCGACTATAATCCTCGACTACACAGCATAAGATTTAAGTATTGATAGCCACTATTGGTCTGAAGAAAGTGCGTTGCAATGTCTTAGGTCAGGTTTGGATCCAAAACTCAGGAAATTCTAGGATGTCTTGTTTTGGCAACCAATAAAACTTCCATTATAAGACTTAAAGTGAAATTTTATCTAATTCGGCTGTTATTAAGTAGGTGTTTAGTATCTACTAAAACATCAGCTTATTGGGCCTACTTTATCATTTATACAATATTAGTAGAGAATGGACGTTCAAAAGAGCGTATATCTAGTACGAAAATAAAATATTGGTCTGTGTTTGAAATTTGTATGGATGCTACACCATAACAGGTATAAATTGTGTGAATAACTGGTGCTGAAATGGAAACACTTCAAAACTAATAATAGTTTAATAACATTAAAACACGCGGAGCAACTATAACATATTACTCTATTAGAACAAGACGCATTATTCGGTGAAATGATACAGTGAGTTCGGACACGGAATGAGATATTTGATATAATATCAAGTGCATCCAAGGTGCCGTCTAGAAGAGAGATAAAGAAGCAAAGATTGACTTCGGTACGACGTGAGAACAGTGTTGGGATATTAAATGAATCTTGGATTAGGCTGTATTCATATTCAGGGTGATGTTTCCTTAGCAAACGCAATAGGTATGAAAGAAACTTATTTTGAACGTGCTGAATACGTTGTTGATCCTTGGTCAAGTATGGATGCCAGATTATCACACCATACTCAAGAATGGATCGAACTAGTGTGAAGAAAAGAGAGTGGAATGATGTAGCTGTAGAGAAAGACCTAGTGCTACGCATGATAAAACCTAGGATCTTAAAGGATTTGCATATAATAACATTAATGTGATGTTCAAAGTTCAAAGACAAGGAATAGAAAATCCCAATGTCCTTAAAAAAAGAATACACGTTGGATAGGGGTACCATCAAAGTTATACGGATGGCAGATGGGAGTATGACCCCTGGTAAATGTCATAACGTTGCATTTGTTTAAGTTGAGCGACAAACCTAGATGGCAAACCCACCTTAAAAAGATATTGAGTTCATTTTGCAGGGTGTGATAGTCGTCGGGTGAATTTATTCTCAAGAAGATTTTAATGTCATCAGCAAATAGTAAAATCCGGGTTTTAGTAATCCATTTAGCAATTGAATTTATAAATAGATTGAAAAGAAAAAGACTTATGTGCCCTCTTCGTGAGACTCCTGAAGGGACATCAGACAACAAGAATACTGTTTCGTTAATTTTTACAAATTGCTTTTTATCGGTTAGATAGGATTTCAGTCATAAGAAGAGTGGGTTTTTCCAATACCAAGAAGTTCGAGTTCCCATAATAACAAGTCATGGTCAATTTTATCAAATGCTTTACTGAAGTTAGTAAAAATCATATCTACCTGACATTAATAATATAACGCTGCAGGTGCCTACACACTAATATTATAATGAAAAAATTGTCGAAGTATAGAGATACTACGTTATAATAATATGATAAGGTAATGAAACGTGGTCGGGAATACGACCAGTTAAATATAAAATGTACAAGGAGAGTCGGAGAAATCTATTGATATAATTACTTACCTGATTACTATAACCAGGGGTAGATATAGAGAGATTAAGTATATTTAAATAACTAGGATTACTTTTCAATTATTATTATGTTTTATTGCCTACTAAACACTTACAAATAATAATAACCACGAAAATATGCCAATTAAGTTTTCGTCATATGGAGCTCGATAGTCGTAGTGTGTTGAAGTCTATGGTGTACAGCGAACTAACTTATTTCTTATACATGGTGTGTATTGGCGATAGGCCTTATAATTATGTGTCTGTTAATATTATTGTATCGGTCAGCAGTTGATCGTACGTGTTGGAGTTTATATATATATATATATATATATTATATAGGTGTCATGTAACATACTTATAATTATTACAGTGATTTCAATAAGTAGACGGCATATAGTATGTTAAACTAACATGAATTTACGATGGACACAATTTTTTAAAGTAAATACCATATATTAATGGACCACTTAATATCGTTACGGCGTTCTACGTATTCTCAAAGGTACCATGTAAGTGCGCGAAGTTTTTTTTTCAAAACCAAGTTTTTTGGTTTCTATGTATACATTGCGTATAAAATATACTCAATAATATTGAAAACAATTGAAACGGCGTCACAATTTCTGACATTGAGTCAATAGTAACGAAAAAAAACTCACAGAATTAGGTGCATACGCTTGCTACAAGCTGAAATCGCGAAATATTAAATATGAAATGTCCTGTTCCGTAATAATGATTAACAATATAATACATTTATATTTCTCGTACGTTGAATGCCCGTGCCAAGTCCGTTGGCTCTCGCATCACTTGTACGCAGACAGATTGTTTCCAAACGTTTATGCTGTAAGTTCCCTCGTAAATACCAATTAGGTATACATTACACATAATATATTATAAAATTGAATAACTGATGACTTATTATACTGACCTATAATAGGGGGACGACGACGACGACATTACAACATCATAACTCACTATATTTATATATTATATTATGATCACCACGCTTAAAATTTAATTCGCCTATAGAAAATTTAATACTCTTTTATGTACCATTCCAGTCTACCGATTATGGTCGAAATTCTCCTATTAATAGGGGTATGGAATTATAGCTAATATATTTCATATCGATTTATTTTCATGCCCAACTGTTGATGTGTTTAATGTATACTTTAATGATTTAATAAAATAGTACGTAAAAATAACCTGGAACCATAATTAGATATATGTGTATGTAATATTTATATTGTAATTAATTTAATTAATTTGATGTTAATGTACATCTAAAAATGTAAAACCTTTTTAATAAGTGTGAGCAACCATTAAGAATTTAATTTAGAAAATTGTACGCTACCAATCATCTTATATTTAATTATTCTTGAGCATCTTTGCCCTTCCAAATAAATAAATATATTATTATAATAACATTATATATTGTATTGCACGGGATCACTTTTTTTTCGAGCCCGCATCGAGCTCTGCTGTGTGTGCAGGTATCATGACGGGGAAGGTATACCACTGCAATCCGACGATATATATATATATATATATATATATATATAGATCACACACGGTTATAGTGGTTATATAGTGGTTATAATATATTATTATTATATTATCGTTTCTATACATATATAGGACGAGGTGCCCCGGTCCGAACAAAAACAATAATTTGTCTTCGAGGCGGCGGCGGTGCTATCTCTGGTAAATTTATGCGCGCGCGAACTCTCGGCGCACGATAATGATATATATATATAATTGCATATCTGCGAGAATCGCGTGCGTACATTATATAAATTGCCATACACACACGTATATAATATTATTATATATAAACACACGGCGCGTACTTTGATAACACCGCGTATGTATAAATATTAAATATTATATTATGGTACTCGGTTAAGTCAAACATCCGGTTATTATAATATATATATATATATACATAATACACGCAAGTGTGTGTGTGTGTGTGTGTGTGTGCAGTTGCAGTGTGCGAAAAGTTTAAATGATTAATGCGCGACCGTATAATAATATGTATACGAGCGATTATCGTCGCTGCCGCCGCCGCCGCCGCCGGTCGAATATAATATTATATCGTGATTAGGACCCGGATTTTAATATACCGTCGATTTGCATATAGATTATCGCCACCTCCCCCGAAAAATGAAAATGTTGCAACGAATTTTAGTCGCGCCGACCGCGCACTCCAACGTATAAAATTGTTACGTTGTATTTTAACATATACATTATACAATACCTATATAATATTATTCTGTTTCGGAAATTTATGGTCACTCGACCCGCGTGTATAATAGGTGCTTACCTATATATTATATGTTTACACATTATTATATAATTTCGAGTTTCGCGGTTTTATAAATTGCGCATCGCGTCGGGTACCTAAGCCATAAATTATGTGCACGAAGAATTTATGTCATATTTTTCTTTAAAATTAAATTTCTCTAATATTTTATACCCGGCCAAATGCTTTTTGAGGTACCTACATTTAATATGGGTAATAGATGCAATTTTTTTTATATTAATTTAAAAACCTAACCTATATAATTATTATCACGATCAATAGTAACAACTATAATAGGTATAATTAGTGTGTTATAATTTATACAATGCTTATTATATATATATATATATATATATTAGTATATTATGTTCACAGATGTAGTTATAAAATATATATTATAATATTATATTATACTCACCATAATTTAGTCAATTCACACAAACTTGACTTTTTCAAATATAACTTTACAACTCAGTTTTTTAAATTTATTGTTTAAACTGACTGTCCCGAAAAAATAAACATAATAAATTATTTTTTTTTATATATTTAAGAATAATACGTTATATTTTCACGAACCATACATCAGTAATATAAATTATAATATTTAAAGAACATAAATACTCGTACAATGTAAAATCATAATAAATACTTACTATATAGATAAATTTTAAATATTTATCTTAAATCTAATATATAGACGTATAATACAATGCGATTCTGATTTTAAATTGCGACGCAGTCATTTTTTTTTTTTTTTTTTGTTATCGTTTGTTTGGGCGTCAATTCGATGACATACTATTATTATATATGATACTGCAGTGTATAGCGTCGTCGATTACGCGAACAATCCTCTTATAACATATTATATTATGTGCCTATATATGTACTTATTATGGGTGCACCGAGACAGCTGACGCGAGGGGTAAGTTAATATATTATATTATATGATGGTCTTCGGGGTGATAGGTGGTAATAATAATAATAAAAAAAAAAAAAAGCATACGTGATAAATTAAAACACGAAACACACATAACTACACGACGTATGTTTGTGTATATAAAGGCATTACGCACAGCCATTGTGTGCGACGCGATGAAAAATCGAATACCGTTAAGTCGCGCTAATGAAGTTTGTTCGACTGCCATTTATAATAATAATTCTCTGCCTAAATATATACGTCGTGTATATTTGTGTGCACTCGTCCCCGCCACCGCCGTCGTACTTACTACCCGATACTCAGAGCTCGCGATTCAATAGCAAACATTCAACGCTGCACGAATACGGCATCAGTGGGGGGTGACAGGGTGAGAGTGCCCTCCCCCCCCCCGAAAAAAAATCGATTGTCGGTATATATTTGACAAGACGGATTACACGCGATTCGTTTGTCTCGGTCGGTGCAGCACAATAACATCATCACACGCGGAAAAAATTAATCAAGGTGCTCTTCGTCTACTTCAGATATAGGTAGGTGGTACTGCCTATAGGCACTACACGCGCGCGGCCGCGATATTGGGGCGCGTATTTCGCAATGCAAATTGCATTTCTTTCTGAACGTCCCGAACCAGTGCTTTCCGAGCATAAAATCCGTTTCATATATTGGCAAAGAATGAAACTTTTATTTCGCATTTTTTGCGTTTTAAGAATTTATTTTATTCTTCGACGTTTTAAATGCATTTTTAGGTTTTTAAGAAATTTTCTATTATTTTTACATAGTATTGTTATCAGAAAATTTTATAATATTTATTTTGATTTCCTCCTAAGAGAAAAAAATTCATATTTCTACTTTTAAAATATATTATGGATTTACCGATTATGTCAGTTAAATACGATGCCGGCTGTAATAAAGACAAAACGATAAGTTACTTATCGAAGTCGTAATGTATCGCACTATTTGCACTCTTGTGTTTAGTATTGCACTGTTGCGTATTAGTCTCATCTGTAACTGCAGATTCCCGGGTGACTTTTATAGTTTCGTTCTGTGTGATCAATTTATCGGTTATTTTAAATAATAATAGTTTAAAAAATAAATCATTTTTAGAGCCTTTAAATCCGCACCCTAATAATAATGATAATGCCATACTATAATACGCGCTCGTTATCGTATAACACCGTACATAATAATATGATATCAGCTCGACAACATACGCGTAAGAGTGTGTCGGACGATGGTTTTCTTTTCACGGTTTTAAAAAATGATTAGTCGTGTATGACGGCACCCCCCCCCCTCACCACGGGGTCTCGGACGAGATGAATCACGTGCAATGAAAACCCACACGTATGCGTGCGAGTGTGTGTGTGTGCGTGCGTGCGTGTGCGTGTACGTGCCTCGCATAAGCTCGCGTATGTCGGCGGCGGTGCGGGAAGGGCTAATACTGTCAGCAGGAGGCCTACGCATTATTACATTATTATACACGACGGTAGGTATATAATATGACGTATGGTTGTGCGCGAGCTGGTATTTGACGAGCGCTGCTGCTCGCGTGTAATTAGGGCACACTTTATCGTCGTCGTCGTCGTCGTCGTCGTCATTTAATTACGCCATTAGGGGGACGCGAGCTCGAACTATATAGCGAGAAAGGGTGAGAGAAATATGAAGATAGTAAGGAAAGGGAGAGAGAGAGAGAGAGAGAGAGAAACGGTGACGGAGTCGGACAGGACGAAAAAGAGAGTGAGAAAGCTTTAAAAAAAAAACCCGGAGAAAATGATAGCTAATTTGTACACGTCACGAGCAGACATTTATCATAAATACGCGCGTGTGAATGGTATGAAAACGCGGTGGGGTGAGCAACGAAATCAAATGACAGAGAATAACGAGCAGGTTTTTACGTCGCGCGCGAGTGTGTGTGCTTTTTCCGTCGTCGTATTGTGCGAATGTGTTTTCGCATTTTTTTTCCTTTTCCGCAACCACCCTTCGACGCGCGCGAAGACGTCAAGAGTTAAGTTATTGTCCGACGGGCGACGGCGCGGCGGTTACGACAGCAGTGGCGATCAATTCCGCCGCCCGGACGATATATCATATATTTGTATAAAATGATTTTTCGCTTAGCTGATATAAACTATAATAGTAATAATATTTTTTATATAATAATATATTATATAGGTACTAACTACTAGAGCTCTGCACGGTCGGTATTTGTACGGACCAAACCGGACCAGTTAATTTTAATTATGACTAGACTATCGTTAAAATAATTAAACTGGACCGAGACCAGACCATTTTATTTTCAAACTGTTGAAAAAGACTGAAACCCGACCGTTTTGAAAAAAATTTGCTTGAACGGAACTGAGATCAAACTGATTAAAACAATACAACAAAAAATTGTTGCAGTAGCATAATGATCGGTGAGACCTGAGAGATTTTACTTTGACATCTTAGAACACTATAGATACTGGATTAGATTGAAACAGACTAATGTTGGGTTGTATGAAAATTTTATTTATTAAATGGTTCGATAAAGTTTAATAAACCAATCATAGGCCACTAAATCATGTTCAAGGAACCATTAGCTAACTATCGATTCGTTAAATGTTGAGTGATTGATCATACAACCTGACATAACAATATTAACAAAGACTATTTGATTCAAATAAAAATCATTAAATATTTAGTTTTAACAAAATATAAACTAAGGTAATTAATTATATGGTCATTTTAATTCAAAAAAGAACAAAATATAGTTAACATTTATTTTTAAGAATATTTACTTTAAGTAATTTAATTAAAGTTTCAAGGCTTACAATAGTGGTATTTCACTATTTCGTATTTCCGTATCATTTTTATAAAATAATATGCCTATATGTATCACGAATACGGAATGATTGTATTATTAAAATATTATTACTATTATTACATATATATATAGAAAAATTAAATTTCAGAGATTGTTTGACACTCGTACTAAGCAGTTTTTGAGTCGATTCATGTTTAGTTGAAAATGATAATAATTATAGGTAATGAAAAATTTATGTGTAACCATTACATATAATATGTAAATTGGAAAGGATAATACTATTAAGTAATCTTATATCTATATAGTATAAACAAAACAATAGATACTATTTTATTTAATACAACTTACCAAATATTGGAGATGACTTAAGGTTCTATCTACTCAAATCTGCTGATAAGTAGTAGGTAACTGTACTATAACTTGAGAGTTTATACGTGTGTTACTTAACACAACCAATGTAAAAGTGATTGAAAAATAGAAACCATAAAATCTTCTATTAATTGCTTATTATTTTATTTTCCACAATACCAATTCAAAATAATATATAGTTAGTAGGGTTATTAGTGTTTATTATAAGACCACATAATTATAATAAATGCTTTTACGATTTACGAACGACGACAGTAAAATATCCAAAAATAATTAATATCAACCGTGCAAAGTACAGTATATTATAATATACATTATTATATTATAGTATACCTACTGTTATATATAGTATTATTGTTTACTGTAAAAGTAGTATAATAAGTGTATAGTATTACTCATTAGAATGTTGGCGAGTGTAGATAGGGGTCGCTGAAAATTGTTATATTGTTGTCGTCGATATTGGATATAGAATATTCAATATATTTAAGAATTGCGAAAGCTTCAGGAGTATATATCGAGCAATTGTTTGAGAGTTTCCATTGAATTGTGGTTTCGTTGCAAATTAAGGCCATTCCAACACGCCCTTCTTTATTAGAGGCATCAGTGTATATGTGAGTTTGTAGATGTGCTTTAGAATGGTACTGACTCATACACATTTCTGTAAATGATGGGGCAAGATACAAAATCATTACAACCCCTCCGACATCGCCAAAAAAATTCAAAATACTCACATCACTGCACTTCAATCAGGCAAAAATATCATATATATTTGGATCCCTGGGCACTGTAACATAACTAGAAACAAACGAGCAGACAAGGCTGCCAAACTCATTCACTCGTCACCCGAAGCTCTCACCCTACCTTCTTTCTCTTATTATGACCTAAAGAGAGTCATCATAGACGACACTTTACTCCAGTGCCAAAAAGAATGGGGAGTAATGTCCACCAAACTCAATGAAATTAAGAATTCTGTTCAGCCTTTTCTCTCCACACCCCCACATAAAAAAAACACGAGATTTCCATCAACCGTCTTAGAATAAGACACACCCATCTCATACATTCCTATTTAATGAAGAAAGAAGACTCCCCTACCCGTACCTTTGCGGGGTTCCCCAAACAGTCAAACACATTTTAACTGAATATTGAAATTGCGCCAAGGTAAGAGAATAATTCCAAATTTCGGACCACTTTGCGGAAATACTAAGCTCCGAACCCAATAACATCTTCAAACTCATCCAGTTTTTAGAAGAAACTCAACTTATCAATAAAACGTAAACACCCCCCAATACTCAATTTCATTGTTTTTTCTTTTTTTTTTATTATATTTTATGTCCTAAATTGTAATATGTCCAATGGTCATTAAAGCCGTAGATAATTTATTAAATAAAAAAAAAAACTACTCATTAATCAATAGTCATAGTGAGTGTATTATTAATGTACATAAATATTCTGGTTATAAGATTAATGTTACACGATAGTTTAACTATGTTAATTAAAATAATATTATTTTTATCAATTATTAACAACGATCAATAATGTAGAATCCGTCATTACGCGAAAAATATAAATCCAAATAATAACAAAAACTTCTTGTGTTCCTACGCTAAATTTACTCAAAGTTAATTAAATACTATAACATCCAAAATTTTAATTGAACCGATTCTATTATTTTGATATGGACGCCCGACAGCTAATAGTCTAATCGGACGACTAATTTTAGATGGGACCGTACTGAACTGATGCAATTTCCAAAATTAAAAGACCGACGAGACTGAGCCATGTATATATTTTTAAGTAAAAAGACCAACGGAGACTGGACCATGTATTCTTTTAAGTAAAAAGACCGACAAAGACCGGACCGTGCAGAGTTCTACTAACTACTACAGTCATCGAATATCCGCGTGTGTCACATATAGACTCGATATTGTTAAATTAATCTAAAGTTCTAGCTTAATCCGTTAGATCGTTTGCAAGAATTATAATTATATACATAATAGATATTTTAGATAACTTCAACCTCATTATAATATTTTATCAAATAATTGATGTATTTATTAAAAATACATAACGCATATATATATATGGTGTACCTAGTCCTATACAAAAGTTTTTATGCGGGTTAGGTTAAGCCTCTTTTATGAGATAAATAATCACCGATAGGTTCGAAACACATGTACTGTTTGATATATGCATAATAAACTGACTCGTGATATTATTTTTGAATTGTTAAAATATAATTTTCACGATGTTTTATAATGTTGCATTCATAATAGTATTTTTAAACTAGACATTATCTATTTTCATCACAACGTATCGTTTGGTTTTTGATTATTTTTTAAGTTTATCGGGTAGGTGTCGATAAATTTAATGTATACAATAAACTGACGGATATATTAATCTCATTCCGAGAATTATTGCACGTCCCAATATAATATTTTGGAACGATTATTGCAACGAAAACAAAGCGAATCACCATAATAAACCGTTTAGCCTCGAGTTGAAAAAATATTTACAATTCGAGTTGGGTTGTGCCTATTTATAATCAAAATGTATTCTTGACGCATAGGTATTATCATTATGACATAACAATAAAGAAAAATATATTAAACATTAAAATTTCACGGTTAACATCAGAATAAAAAATACATAACAAACATAATATCTAGATGGAAAAATATCTATAAAGGTATGTTTATAGTATAGTTTATGAGCATAGTATCCAGTAGGTACAACAACTGCAGCGGTTATGGCAAATGTCAAAATTATTATATTCGCACACTTTCCGCTGTATGATAATAAATCAATTATATTACAATAATATGCGTAGGTACAATATGAACGCGTGCAATTTAAAACCGTACCCATATATTCAGCGTTGGTGAACGCATATAATAATATCGTACATAATATATTATATTACCGGAAGTTGCGTTCATAGCTGATAATCCCGCGAAGGATGTTGTAGAATCGGAGCCCTATAAATTACGCGTTTTATCCCAAACAGTGCTGTATGGGTCAGCTGGTATTCTATTATTACAATAATAATATTATATAGGTCGACACGACTGCTGCAGAAGTCAGTTCCAAAAAACAAAGTGATGCATTTAAGTTACCTACCTATAGTAGTTACCTTACCTAACTTGACCAGTTTCGATTGCAGGAAATGGTGCAACGACTCCTCTTCCACCGGTCGTCATTCCGTAACTCCTACCGATGTCCGTTCCGTTTGTGTATACGAGGTCTTGGGGACTCAACCTCAGTGTATGATATTACTGCTAGGTATCAGGGCAATGTTGGTCTGGCTCATGATTTGGCCCCTGGCATAGAAATTGTTAATGGGCACCGACTTCCCATACAAACTATAAAAATAATTAACTGTCATTTAATTGCAAAAAATAATTTTATTTTCAATTCAAAAAAAAAAAAATTATTACTTTAAATGACTTATTTGTAATTATAATTATTTAAAAAATAAAAATTATAATTAACAAGCTTTACATACTTTTTTTTACAATTTTTACATATAAAATAAAAAAAATTCAATAAACATAAATAACATATTATTTAATAAATATTAAAAATATTAGTTTTTTAATTTATTACTAAAAAGTGGATATTTTAACATATATAAATTTCATCTTTGTTTATTAGTTGAATACTGGTTTCTTCAACAAACAACAAAATAAAGAATCTATAGATTATTAATGGCTTATCGGAAATCAAAGTTTAGTTTTTAAAATACTCGTTCGCACTTAATTTATGTACGTGAAGTACATAAGAACGTATTTATTTTGATTTCTATGCACGATGTGTTGGATAAACAAAACGTTGTGGTAAATTCAAAAAAAAATTTAAAAATCCCACTCACGACTCTAAATGATTTAATATTTTAGTTATACATTTTCCATTTGATAATCGTCGGGTTGCCGAGTGGGCCAAACCGACACTGTATCAGAATTACCTTATGTAAAGTACTCAACGTATATAATATATATATGTATTTTGTATTTTACAATGATTATTATTACAATATTACTAGGTACCTTAATATGTATTCCCTAAATCTGAGGGTTACCGATCGGTCCGTGGTATGTCGTGTAGATATCTGTCATGGGTGCCCTGGTCGTCGGTTGAGTCCTCTTCTTGCTCTTCTTGCTTCTAGCCTCGACTGCCCGGTCATTACCACGGAAAACCACCGTCAGCAGAATAATATATTATACGCGTTTGGCTACCACACTTGCCATACCTCACGCTCAGCACATTAGCCGTGCGATATTTTAAGAATAATGTATTATGTCCGACTTACAACAATCATCACTGTAACGATGCCACTGTAGCTAATATCGCAGTCTGGACGTCGGACGTGTTCGATGATATTACATAATATTGTTATTTATATTTTGCAACCGTTAAATAAACATATTATTAATGGGCGTAGATCGGTTGATCCACTCGAACGAATTGTCCGACGTACGACGATATAACATCGTTTTTACAGAGAATGCGATGGCTATATAATACTTTACCGCAAATCGTACAGTATACCGCAGTGATGGTAACGACAATAATGAACGACGTCCGCCGAGACTGCGCCGCGAGTGTTTTGACACACGCGATGCGCAATAAATCGCTATCAGCGGCGTACGGTAATAATTATTGTGCCGTCGCCGACAAGTTGTCGGGTGCACAGCAAAAAAGGCAAAATAATAACAACAGCAATAATAATAATAATATGCACGTCGTTTTTAATGCGTGTCGCATTAGTAGGTATACTATATTTAGGGTGTTCTAGCTCCCCCGCAAATCCAGGCGATCCAGGTACCCTTCCCGCCCATTGCGAACGTGTACGACTATGCCGTCTTTTCCTCTCCCATTCATCTCTATCACATACGTGCCCGGCCTTCATATGACTCTAAAAATATTAACAATCGGAAAATTATTTCTAAGTAATACAATATTTAAAAACGTGAAGAAATATTTTAATTGTTTGTTTGATTATTAAATTAATTATAATATTATTATTCAATATATTATTATAATACTCGTCAAGTGTAGTAATTTTAATTATACACTCCAATGAGCTTAGGGCCTAGGCAACAGATAAGTTTCCGATATAATATCGAAAAGAAAAATAATAAACGATTAATCGTGTATAATTTAACGATGACTATGATGGTTAGTTATAAATAAAATATCAGTAAATGAATTTATCAGATACAGCAATGTGTGTGAAATAGTAGACTAACCCATTAAAAATGTCAAGTTCACCACGCCTTGGTAGATATATACAATTCCCCCAAGTGATGAATACAATAATCAAATAGTAGTGAAGGGGGTAATCAAGAGGTGGTCGTTTCTGAGTTTCCTTAGAGGGTTGTGCTATACTTAAATCAAAATAGGCTAGAAATTGATGGTTAAAGCTTATACCGAAATACACGTGTGATTAGAGACCGTTCTGTTTACTATAACTTATAAATCGTTTTAGTGCTACTATTAGAAATTATACATGCACATTTTCATATTTCACATCGAAAGAAGATAATCGAATAGAATAATTTAAGTTAGATTTGATTACCTATAATTTTCAGTAGTTAACAGTACTTCAGTAGTCATTAAAGGGCGATTAAAAGTGATAGACTTTCATATTTCGTAATAACATTTTAGGAGTTTTAATCGCTGGTAGCCGTTCACAATATTCCGATGTATATAAACCATATATGATAACAAGATGATGTTAGAAAACGCTAAGTTATTATATTGCTATTGGCAAAACTATATCACCACTAGTCTGCAATTTATACCGAAATACATACGTGATTAGGAGTCGTTTTGTTTACTTTAAGCTTGACTGTGTATAAAGAGGTATAGTAGTTTAAAGTATAATTTTCGAGATGTGGTAATGTAGATTAAATGGATGAAATCTATCAAGGGGGGGGGATATAATTTAACGATTGAGGGCCCCACCAAACATTTATTATATTAAATAATAAACTTAGAAAATATTTTCAATTATTTTGAATTGAATTTAAATATATGATATAATATATCATAATAGCTGGTAAGGAAGTCTTTATGAGCTATGTTTACTGATTATATGAATAGGATAATGGTTTAGAACGTTATTTATATTATTAAACATGTTGTTTGAGAAATTATTAACGACGGGTTTTGAGTTGATGAGATGTACACCATAAAGGTCCTAGCTGAGTGTGATAATACAATATTATTTAATAAATAATATTTATAATAATATTTGTATTTATTGAAATAATGTAAAATATATGCAAATCATCAACATGAACTATAGTTGTCTAACTGAGCGACTATTGGTAGTTATCGAGCTATAATAAAGAAAAATACATATATATATATATATACGTTTCGTATATTTTGGATTAAATTTAAATATATGATATAATATATCGTGTTTAGTAATACTGCTATATAATATTGTAGACAACACTCTACTAAATTTATTTCAAAATAAGCTTACGGCCGAGACTTGATAGCTTTATTTACTGCATGCAGCTCATTAAAAAGCCACTAAAAGTTGAACACTTTCACATTTCTGCATCATGTACGTGCGGCGGCGGCCCGATAATATTTTTGATAACTGATAATATGTGATAAAAATGATAATAATATTTATGATAACTGATAATATGTCACATAGCGTACGTGCGCGAGCGGCGGAGGATATTATTTTTTATAACTGATAATATTTACGATAACAGGTATGTGATATAGATTGATGGGAGGGGGAGAAGGGGCATGGTCGTGCTCGTCCGCGATGGGCGGGAGGGGTACCTGGATCGCCTGGATTTGCGGGGGAGCTAAAACACCCTAAATATACCTACTCACATTATATTATTATCATATATATATATAGGTACATGACGATGGTATATACGCGTACCATTATTATATCGCAGCGTATTCACATCGATACACGAAACGATTCCCTCGGGAAGTCGAATGGTGCTGCGCGTGATTATCATCCGTCGACCCGACGAAGAGGGTCATCCTCGTCGAAATTCGGTGCAGGAAAAACATTATTATAATAATAATCGGTTGACCAAATGTCACGCAAAAACGCCATCGTTTTGACACACATATTACGCACGAACAATATTTACGTCTGTCGCGTTTAAGACCGAAACCAGCTGGCACCGGCCCGCATTATAATTTGATACTGTTTAGACGATTATTTCATAATGCAAACTATAATATTATTATAATATCGCGTACATAAATAATATAATATAGGGTATAAGATTGTTATTATATTATAATTTATTGTAATAATATAATGCGTAGTTCTACGGAGATATTGTAGTGCACTCGAAAGGTTACTAAAATATTATAATATGGGTACGTCGTCGAAAGCGGTATTCCGACCGTCGGACACGCGAGATCGGACCGATAGGTAAATTGTGGAATTCTCGAACATTTGGAGATTTTTAAATTTTTGTAAATTTTATCCTTTGTGAATAGGCTATTGCTGTCGAAAACGCACGCGATCGATCGCGGCGAACAGGTCTTGCCGGCTGACGATTTAGTCGATAGTGTATATTATGACAATATTATAGTGTATATTTAATTTAAAAATAAATAAATATAGGTACCACAAATAATAATAATATAATATATATAATAATATACATATATATTTGGTAACTGTATATAAACAAATAAGCGGCTCGTGGTTATAAAAATATTATTTATATTATATTACAATAATATTACCATGTGCGAAGATTTCGTCTCACGACAGTATCACAAGTTGACGCAATTCCGCACACCGCGTAGCAGCAGAAAATCGTAGGATCGAGTTTTTTTTTTTATTCGGCTTATAATTAGTATTATAGAACTAAATAGTTTTAATTTCCGATCATAAAAACGCTGATAATTGAACGCGGTGAAATGTTATGAATCGATCTAATTATTGAACACTCACGATATGCGATAAAGCCTTTTTCTCCTTTTCGAAATATTTGTCAACTATTGTTAAGATCTATGCATTTTTAAATTTAAACACATATCAGGCTTCCATTTAGTACAATCCGCTTACATATTAAAACATACTAAACAGTTTCGTTAAAATTAATTTGACACAGACACTATAACGAACTGCAGTGATCAAAATTCGAAACACGCTGTCTTATTATTGTTGATGGATTCATCATTCTTCAATCGTTGGAAGGATAATCTATATAATAGATATCACTACATAATGTAAGATAAAAACTATACGTATAACGTCTATTGTATATAATAATTAGTATAATATAAGAATATGCTGTGTCGTATAAGGCAGTTGATTATTTTAAGTGTTTTAAGACTCATTAGTCATTGCATAGGATTAATAACAATTTACTGTCGTAACGTTAATTTCCATCAAAACTTATTAAATTGGATAGGTCGAATTTTTTTCGAGAAACTCTAATTAGGACCCTCGAAATGTGTCTTGATAAACTTAACTATTTTAATACGAGCGATGAGTGAGTTTTTCTTATAACGTACACGTGACACAGCCGTCTGCGTGACTGTGTGACATGGTGTTATTAATAATATTTATTTCGAGAGATTGTAAATATAATTTGTCAAACGATGTTTGTAGTTATGACTAGAGTTCGGATTTAGTAGGAATTTTATATTTTCAATCGATCTATAATATGATGTGTAGGTTTGTAGATGTAATAAGATTGAAAGAAGAGAAGAATTATCTCATTACATACCACATTTTATTATTTTATTTTATCATAATTTAACATAACATAAAAAAAATAATTTTATTATTTTATTTTTATTGACTCGACTGATTTCTCCACAGTAACAACTCGGATAAATAACTTGAATGTAACATTTGAAGTTTTAGGTAAAAATATCAGTTAGCTTTGTGAGAGCCGGTTCAAATAACTTGACGGGCTGCTTAGGTTGGAGATCCCTGCAATAGGGTTATAGACCTAGGGACTTCTAAGAGTTAGTATGTTTTTCAATAAGCATTCAAAATATATAGTTAAGTAATATAGAAATTAGTTTCATAACAATACGAGTTTATATTCAAAATGTATATTTGCATATTTTGCATATGATTTCGCCATTTTTCATATAAAGGTTTAAGTTTTATAAATATTTTATAAAAAAAACTGTTTTAAATAGATTTCTTGAAATATTATTTTGATAGTTTTATTTATATAAAATAAATGTTTGTATTATCCTCGCCGATCACTTGCGTTGTTACTTATTGGTACATCGCAGACGTGATTCCCAATAGTTAAAAAAAAATTATATTATACAAATTATAATTATGTGAATATTATTTAGATATTAAAATAAAAAGGTTTTATTAAATACTATGCGTTTTTTAAATGCATATTTTAATAGCATATTTAGTAATCCTTTCAGGCATAAATGCATACATATTTTTAGATTTTTTAGGGCATGAATTCCCTAATCCTAGACTTATACCCTATAGGTATTAGGTTTAAAAAGCGAGTTTTTAAATTATATCCATGCTAAAATCGTACAGTTTATAATTAAATATCACTTGTAACCAATAAAATAAGTAAATTAAATAAAATTTAACGGTTGAGGTTCAAAACATCCACGAATTTAAGAAGTATTTCTCATCTATATTTTGCTGGGTAATATAATAAACCAATATTTTTTGCATAGGTAACTATTTTATTGTATTAAGCACGTAGTGGGGACGATATCAAGAACACTCCATAGTCTGCATATAATTGTCCCGTAATCGAAACTTCCAATTCTAATAAACTATTGACTTTAAAACTATATTATATTCGTGGGCCGACGTTCGTATAGGTTGTATAGGTATTTAAATGTAGGTACCGTTATTACCAGACTCGTCATACCTCATACCAGCTGGACGTTATAGTATTGCATCTATTGTACATCACATCACATCGATCATGCCCGGGACACTACGTAGCTTACAACGACATGTACAAGCACATGACTACATATTATAATATTAATGATGATATCATGTTGTTATATTGAAGTGGCGGCGACGATGTTGACGGTAAAGAGTTATTACCCAACACCCGTGGCAAGTCTGATATATATATATATATATATGTGTGTGTGTGTGTGTGTGTGTGTGTGATTTTATGCGTATAACCGTTCAGACGAAAATTGGCGCTAATGCGTGATACATGCTGAGAAGTATAAAATATAAATAAAAAATAAAATATCATAAACAAGCGAGACGCGGCATCGGCGAAGTATAGGTACCTATTTTTACTTACTTAATGTACATATAAATATATAATAATATATATTATGTGTATATGAATATAAATATCAGCTGCCGTTGTGTCGTTGGCCCTGTTAATTAGACCCACGTCCAATTAGACGTAAGTGCCTCGGACGTAAAATCATACAGCCCGTCGCGTCTGTCACGGAGTCCATTAACGTCTGGGCCCATTATGCAAACCCAAAATAAGTCGTTACGCAAGTTAATATAATATAAATTTCGTACTATGCGGCAATAGCGTTTCATTCGGAAAGATAAATAAATTTCAAATGACAGGTTAAAAACAAAAAATTCATGAAAGTCATTCGAAATTATGATGCCTTGTTTTCACCGTCTTTATAATTATAAAAAATACCGTCAAACAGCTGGTAAGATTTATAACCCAAAGTGTAATTTATTATTAAACCATCGACATTTTTAATTAGTTAAATCAGACGTTCTTCTGAATAATCAAACTTCGAAAACCTGCAGCTAAATGTTGCAAGAGTAAGTTTTATGATTAAAGATAATAATAATAATATGTACACCTAACAGATATTATTTTAAATTTATTTTTAAAGATAATATTGTACCTACTTTATAGTGTTGACTATCAGAGTTGTAATAAAAAAAAAGTGAAACAGAAGATTATAACGAAACTTATGTTTTGTTTTTATTAACTTTATGGAGTAAATAGTAATAGTAATAGTAAATGCTTTTTTTGCACAAAATATAAAATGTATAAACCCCTAAATTAATTGCACTAAGTAATTTTTTCAAGTACAATTTTATGAGATAAAATTTTAAAATTTTCAAGTGACACCGTACACATTTTTTTTGAATAAAATATGTTCGAATCATTTTTTTTCATTAAAACACTCCGTGACGACCGGTGGAAGACCATCGCAAGATGTAAAAATTACAAAAATATTAATACTCTTGTCAATCTCCGATGGTTTGTATTCTTATTAAAATTCCTTATTTAGCTTCAAGTAACTCTACATTCTAATGTTCTAATACAAATACTCATAATTTATAATACACTTGCACTTAGTCTGGGAATGATTGTTTAGGGTGATTGGAACAAAAATCAATGGAAAAAAATCGCCTGAATTATTAGTTAGGAAAAAAAAATTCCCAAATCTAGGAAAAATTTCCACCAGAAAATCGTGCTGTTTTCTTAATAACTAATTAAGAAATTACATATACTTATAGGATAAAAAATATTATAACTATTGTCAAATAGGTTCAATAGATTATATACAGTCATATACACATATAATATATTAGGTAAATTTTGACTTAGGTACTACTTAGTACCTACATAGATCAATAGATCAATAACTTGGAACATTAATTCACACAAGTTATAAAGCCCAACGCTATTTTCAAAATAATCTTATGCATAAAAAGTAAAATATTTCGCTAAAAAAACACACACACAAAATTAACATTCTAAGGGTGGGTCCTATAGATTTTTTTCATCGGTATTTTTAATCCGCAAAGCACGTGTAGAGAAAGGTCATTTAAACAAAATATGCAGAGTCGAATCACATTGGTGGAATATTGCGGTTGTATGGTAATTTCGTTAACAGTATTGATAACGAACAAATCATTATATTATAACGATTCATTTCATTTTAAAACACAACGATACCCGGTGTCCTGCAAGTTTTTGATAAATCTATAATAATATATTGTCATATACGATAATACACTAAACCAGATTTTATGTTTAATATTGGTAAACGTGCAGTTTGACGAGTGACGAAGATTATATGGGCTGCTGTACAGGACAATAAGAACGGTGTTCGGTAGTCCTGCAGAGTGTATTATAAAGGCATATGATTGCTGCAGTATACGGCTAGGGTACGGCACCAGTCAGCGTCACACCTTTTTTTCTTTCATTTCGGAATGGGTTGCTCGAGCAAAGGGTATTATTTCCTCGTCCGAAGCCTGACACACACACATACGCTCATCAGACTATAATATTATTATATTATACTGTGGCGTATCGGCGGCACACGGTATCCACACGGACCCCGTGGTATATATATATATTATTTGTATAAACTGCGTATAATATACACCGCACTGACATGACCTCAGGTAGGTAACAAACAACAGTACTGTCGGGGCTGACGGATTTACGAGTCGCACACCCTTATAAAATGATGTCTCTGGACGTCCATTATTCCCCGGTAGGTAGGGTGGGTGTATGGCCGGTGTTTATAAGAAACCGAAGCGTTACTGCCGCCGACGATCATTTGTCGTACGCGTATAATAATAATAATAATAATAATAATGTCCAAATGTCAGATGTCCATTATATTATAAATTTATAACAATAATATAATGTACCTACGTACACGTTTAGGTAGGTATATAAATACGTGTATAAATGCAGCAGCGCCTCTGCTTCGCGAACAAACCGTGCTTGGATATACGACTCGCCGCGTGTGTGGTCCGGTGCGATGTTTTGCCGGGCCGCACGCCTTTTTTCGTTTGATTCAATAAAATTCTATGCAGACGCGTACGAAATCGGTCCACTGCGGTAGAGGTGGTTATACTGCTCATAATAATAACTTGTGTTCTCGTACAATATATAACACGGTTCCCCGAGTGTATGTGAGCTATTGTACACCAAGCATTTTTGACGATTTCCGAACCGATACGGTTCAGGCAGATAATATAAACAATAACAATAATAGCAATAAAATATGCCGCCGAAGATGACTTACAAGAAACTCGCGGCGGCGGAGGCGGTCCGATGTCGTGTCGATGTAGCCAATAATAATATAATATTTATAAGCTATTTAGACTATTGTAGGCAGTGGACTGTATAATGTAGAATAGCTTCTGTTTAAAACAAATGATAGATAGTCTTAGTCCTTTTAGACGTACGCCTTATGTTGTCCATCGACCCAAGGCTACAGTAAATCGATGGTGCTTAAGTATGTATTACCAACTGGTTTATTTTTGAAAATTATATTATGTCCCTACCAATCATCTCTCCCACAACAACTTTTATGTTCCGACTGCAACTATATGGTTAAGTGGACATTGACGAACTTAATTTGTCATAAATATTAATAATGAGTATCAAAAGTAAAGTCGATTGTTTATATATCCATTCAGTGCTACCATCTTCGTGTTTTCCGATTACATATAACCGATTGGTTTATGGTTATAGAGTTCGGTGCCACTATTAAAAACTAGGGGAACAATTTAGGTACGCATTAACTTAATACGAATAGGAACCACCTAAATGAACAATGTCCTCTTGTAGACTATAATACGAACTCAACTGCATTTTTTAAACAATTTAAGTATTTCAAATCGATTCCATACCATCTCGGTTATTAATCGTTAACTCCAAAATTATTATAATATATACACCTGCCTTATGAATAGTATTATTAAACTTAAAAGTATATTAATATCCAAAACGGTCCGGTAAGATGCGCCTGCGCCTATATCGTTTGCCTCGCGGGGACGCTAAATGGCTCGACGCGGCTCTGTTGCACCGACCTGCCGTATTATAATAATATAACCGGAAACCGTTCTATACGCATATTATATACCGTTGTGTTAAAAAGGTGTCGAGTATGTTATTATGACTGCTGCAGGACGACGAATTTTAATAACAAATCGGCGCGTTCGACTACAGTACAAGACAGCCATCAGCATTACCTATTCATAATGACGTGTATAACGCGAAATGACTGCCGCGTATAATAATTACACATAATATATATATATAAGTAGGTAGGTAGGTAGGTAGTTATTGCAGATATTATTATGGACGTGTGTAATCGATAGGTTTGAAAGCGGCAGTATCTCCAGTTGACAAGCTAATCGTTGTCGGTGAAAGTTTGGAAACCGTTTGCGGCCGAAATCATTCAGAGGCAGTTAACAGCAGCAGACTTGATTACGGCGGTGATGCGCATTAATGCGAGTCGAGTGCGCAGGCTGCAAATTCGCAACAAAACCTATTCGTTTGATTTAATGTTTCGGACGATAAACAACATCGAGACACTGTATTACAACTCCGACATAGGTGTGCGCAGACTTCAATTTCTGGTCGAGCCTGGAACAATTAGTGTTCCAATACTCGGGCAATGTCCCTCTAAATGTTATTTTAACACACCAACATAATTTCTAATTGTAAATTAAAAACTGTGTAATATTTAAATGTGCACGCACAACATTAACGTGCTAATTTCTAATAAATATAAATGCAATTACTCTAAACTGTAAACACGCTGATTAAATTAAAGAGAGGGCAGTTCACAGTTTTTCCTTTGAAAGCGACTTATTATAAACGCATGGATTTTTCCAAAGAGTTGTGCATCTACGAACTGGTGCAGGTCCGCTTATCTTGATATTAAATTAACGCGATGTGTGATGATGCGTCATTATCATAAATCATGTCTATAGATACTGTTGTACACTATGTTTTTGTTAGAATAAGAAAATTGATAACATTGTAGAATCATTAGTCAGTATGTTATAGCTAGTTTTTCAATAACATCAAATAAAACACAGCCTATACTGCGGCGGCGAGTGCAAACGTATAAAACATACTCATATTTGACCGTCCGTATTAATAATATTAATTTCAATATTTGGTCGAGAGAAACCGCGATTTACGTTTAATTTATACAATATGACGTTTAGTATATATTATATCATATAATAATAATATTATGCTATCACGAAAAACATTTTTGTACTTACGTTATAATCATTTACGTATTATAAGTGTATAATATGATACATTATAATGTTCGATGAAATATGTTCAATATTATGTTTATACGGTTAAACTCGCCAAGGTCTTAAGTCGTAACCTGTTCATCTCACAGATATAGGTATGTGCGGCACATCGGGATCTAACTAATTTTTTGTTCATTTAATAGTCAAACCGTGTCGTAACTGTCTAACTCGACGTTTGTGCCGGTCGCTAACGAATATCAATATTATAAATGGAAATGGGTGCCTAATATTTCGGTGGGCGTTGGACGCGACGCCATATAATAATATATATGATACAACATAATAATAATTTAATGTTTACTAGGGTTTTTAAAACGAGGCGAAAACGTATTTATATTATAATGATAAATATGGGCGAGTCGCGTTTACACACACGTAAGCGTTTAACCGCTCGAATAGAATATTATTATCATAAAACTATATAATGTAATATGCGTTCGCCTCTGCCGAGTTGTGACACTATTTTTTTCGGTGGATTCGTTATGATTTTGTTTTTTAACGCCAAACCTACATAATATTTCGCACCGCGGATACTGCATTAATCTAATATCATATATTATATATGCTAAAAAAATAATTTATTACTATTACATATAAATACGGACGTGCTCCACTGCGGTCTGAATGTTAATTTATTTAAATGTACATATGATATACGCACTATACATATCTATGTATCGCGGCCGAGAACGAGCTTATACGTTTAGACGCGTGTCGGATTATAAATGTATATTATTATTATCAACGTATTTGTAATTAAAACACGACACCGTAGAATATTTACAATGTAATATATCATTATCATAATTATTATTATAATATACACACATACTCCCGTTTCTTCTCGTTTCGGCGATGACCTTTAAAACACTACAGAGTCGTATTTTGGGTACGCGTTAAGCCTGTGGAGCATATACATATTATTATTATTATTATTAATATATTATGTTTCTCGTAAACGTTAAGATAGGACGTCAACACCTATAATACTGCCTGCTGCAGTGTCGTGTGTTCGGTACGCGACGTCATGTCGTCATTATTCAAACATCGTGTAAAACAAAATCGTGGGTTCAAGATCCACATTATTATTATTATTGTGTAAAGTATATTATAATTATTATACCTATAATAATATCGTTATATTAACTGTCTACATAGGTACTATAATATTATATCTATGATCTTTGGATATTTTTATGATATCTTAATGTTTAATCGGTCGGTTTACAATATTATAGTTGTTGTTGTTGTTGTTGTTTTTTTTTTTTTTAAATAATTGCGTATTATAATCTACAACAATTTAATATTATAATATAATAATAAAGACAGAACTCGGATCGCAGATAATGTTCTATAGTTTAAAATTTCGACGATAATTCAATTTACTCTGATTTATAATCATTATTATTATAGACAGAGTACGGCTGATACATTAACCTAGAGTAGTATTTTTATCAGATGTTGTACTTACACCTAGGGCACGTTCAGGTTTTATGAACACAATAATGTAATTTAATATAATATATTATGTGAAATCTCGAGAACCGGATGGTTTAGGTGCCGTTGGGAGAGATCGCGTCGGATGGATTTTATATAATATGGGTAGTTCCTATATTATAAGTAAAATGTTGTTATCGAACAAAATAAATCGTATACGGTCATAATATATTATATTAATTTATCGCAAGCCCGCGCACCCCAATGATTTATGCGTTTTTTCTCCCAAATTCTCCACCCGTGAACCAAACAAATAAAATATAAGATGTGAATGTTTACAATATTACGAAAACGCATTTTGCTCGTGTGTATAGTCGACTGTAGTTCTAATATCGTGTTTATGCGACTAACGCTGTTTTATATAATTATCGTTCCGCGTTTTCACTTTAATAATAATATTTTACAATAATATATTATGATATGGTCGTCCTTAATCTTTTAATTTTAAATACACGACGTCGCGGCCGAGCTGCTTATGTAGTGTTCCAATAAATAATATCGTGTTGGTGATTTTTTATGATTCGCTAATGAAATAAAACAATACAATAAATACGTCGACTGGTAAATGACAAAAAAGTCTAAGTGACATATGTTGCTTATACGAATTAGCGACAGTTTAAATTTTCAAACGTACAAGTTCCAGTATTCATCTTACCATTTGATAATTAAACACTAATTTTTTTTATTTTCCGGGACAAACGAAATTCATTAACGAAAATTTAAAAAAGTAAATGACCTGTAGGACTTGGGACTTAAGGGACTACCTAGTAAAAATTGTGTTAACCGAAGCTTGGTTCTTATTTTATTTTAGATTATCAATTATAATACGTATTTCCTTTTACCGTGTTTAAAGAAATTCATTCGATACGAGTAAAACTATTTTTGTTTCTTTAATATTTCAGAGCATATAAAACGCCAATAAAATGGTAATTTGTAATTTAATTCACTGTCATTAAAATAAACTAACGTTACATTTCAATGTTATATGATAAGGAATGGAATTAATATATAAATAACCTCATTTCCAATAAAAACCTAAGCTAAACACCAAAGCTAAAAACAAATGATAACGTTGACTGTGCAAATCTCCCGAAAAGTAGTAAAACCGTAGTTTTTTATCCCGAATCGCCTTCAAACTAAGCGATGTACCTAATGTTATGTAGATGAAGTCAAAAGTGATTAGTAAAATATGTTCAGTCGAATTAGACCGACGCACAAATATCGCCAACGTTTGCGCGATATCGTTACATTGCTGTGTTAGACGCGGTGGCGTTCGTTTATCACCGTTTGAACAAGTGGCAACTATATTGGTGAAACTCGAATGGGAATCAGAAACTGTAAATTACGATTTACATAATTTATTACACCCATGCCATTGCTTCTTTTTGGTTATTACGATTTATGGTGGTGAATTTCTTATTCTTTTACGACGTGCTAGTCAGCAGCCTATTAATTTTTTTTCTTCGCCGACCTAGTTTTTCACCCGGTGGCACTTAATTTCAATCTTTTCGTGTAACTTCGTAAGTAGCTACATGTTACCATAATATCTCAGCGTACGTTTAGTTTATCACTAAACGCGCGTCGACAACGATATATCACCATTTATGTCGACCGCGTTTACGTGACCGCGTTTACATCTCTGCTGCAGGGCTTCAAATCCATTGAACTTTTATCGTAATACGTTTTTTGCTCATTTTATTACGAGAGACAAGCGAACTGTACAATTAAAGTAAGTTGAAAGCTCAGCTCAGCTTGAAGAAATGCAAGACGTGGCGAATCAGAAATTGTCTTTCCTGGCACTGAGTATAGTAATATCAACCCGCAAATACACTATAATAATATTATCTGTTTGTGATCATCAGAACATTCCATATTATATTGTTTCCCACCCATTTTTGAAAATTGTAGGTGTTATCAAAGGTATATACTCAAGTGTTTTGTGTTTTTTATAGAAAAATTAAAAATTTACCTAATTAATTAATAATGAATGCGTTTTAGCGTTTACGACTAACATACTATACATACGACACTTACAGTTAAACATGAAGTTGACCCCCCGACTTTGTGCAAAAAAATTTAAAATAATTGCAAATAATTGGAAATTAATTATAAATAATTGCAAATTCAATCCCCGAATTTGTAAATCATCAGAAAACTTAAAAATCAAAAAACAAAGTCGGGGGTAGGCAAGTTTCGCAGCCTCCCGACTTTGGCCGATCGACTCCGGACAAATTGTAAGCAATTATAAATTATAAATATAAATATAATTTAAATATTTATAAAACACAAAACTGACCTGATTAATTTCTTAATTAAGAGTTGTGATATTTTTTTGTTATAGTACTGTGATCACCTTCAGCTGTATAAGAATACAATTAACTGGTTTAAAAACATAATTTATTTCTTTTAATTATAATAAATATTAAAATTAAAATAATGATTGTTAAAAAAAGTACTAAAAAAATTACTTGTATGTGTTAAATAAAAAATAGATATATTACTGTAAAATATCTCATTGAAAATATTACTTTTTGGTGTAAACCAATAAATGTGGATTAACCTTTATCTGTCCTGGTTTTTTACATATGACAATTTTTTTCACCAAATCGTTATGAGTTTCCCAAATAGTATTAGTCTCAAAATGGCGTACATGACTTATATAATGTCCATTCGTATAATTGACGGATGCGTTTAATAAGAAGCTGAATAAAAATTATAAATTAATTTAATTACATAACTTAGTTATAAAGTGATACGTACCTCTCATTGTTGACACTTAGTTCTATAGAAAAGTGAGCCATATTAATATTTTTGGTTTCTACAACTTGGCCTATTTTAATAAATATACGGTTACCCAATATTATGTTTGCTGAAACTATTCCATTATATGATGGTTGACGATAGTTATAAGTTTTCTCTTCTGAATATGTTTTTAGCAGTTCTTCCAAATGTGATATATTCTGAAATTTTTCTTTATCTAATATAATTGTACTACAATATTTGTAATTATTTGCGTTTTCACAATTTTTGTTCGAACATTTTATGTGATCCTTAGCTGAAGGAAATACTCTAAGTAATTTATAAATTATGAACGTTACATTGCATTCAGAGTTTATAACTTTCAAACCAGATACTTCGTCTCTTCATTAAATAATTTTCTAATTAACTTTATGCGTTCTTTGCATATCGTTTGTTGGGCACTTCCACAAGTCACTGATTTGCAAAAATTCAAAAACTGATCTGAACTTTCATGGACAAAATGTTTATATACATCATTATCAATATATGCACTTGAAATAATTGCAGCCACAGAATCAAACACACAAGTGTTGTTTACAAGATATCTTTTTTCCCATATACACTATAGATGATAAATTACCATTCAATAGTAATGAGTTTAAATTTGATCTAGTTTTTCTTTTAAATAACGATATTTCAATATCTTTATTTACTGGCATATATTTTGTTATTCTTTGTATTTTGGGCTTATCATTAAATTTCATTTCTTGTGATTCACCACCAAGGTCACACCAATTTTCATATACTTCATTAGACTGAGAAGACGAGAGTGTAATTAAGTTATCATCAGATGTTTCGTTTAATATATGACAATATTTATTTTTACATTTTTCAAATTCACTTTTATCTGATTTTTTGTATAAGGCATCATCTAGTGTATCGTTTTTTTTCTTCATCACTCTTTCTTCATCGTAGTATGTGTTATATAGTTACTCTTATTTACTTAAATGAAAAACAAATATTATTTATATATCTTATTAAAAATAATACGCGATCTTCGCCAGTACAAAAACTTCTAATATCTAGTATTCTTACACGTATATAAATGTTAAATAGGTACAATGTTTTTTAATATTATGAACATACACTCATAATAGTCATAACTACAAAAGAATAATTAAAAATTAGACTTACCTTTTTGAATTCCACTTCAATTTTATATATTATATTCTTCTTATTAGCGAACAGTAAATATTGTGTCTGATAGTCGAAACAGAAATGAAAAATTAATTTTTGTACTCTAATAAGTTAGATGATACCACGATAAAGAATATTGTCTATTTTTAGTATAAATAAAAATTAAAATGAATATTCACTGATATCGAAAAAGTATACACACACACACATAAATACCAGTCGTATACATTGAAAAAAAGAATATACTTTATATCGTACTTTATATTGTATATTCTTTATACCGATAGTCATACCATAATCTTTAATATATCCTATCTAAATATGATACTTGCATTACTCTAAGAGGAATATCAGCGAACTATTTAAATTCTCTCTCTAACACACACGTAATATAGTTAAAATTTGGATTCAGCAGAACCAACATTATTTTTTTTAACATTTTTTGTTGTGTTGATAACTTTAATATAAGGGTGAATGACCTATGATAAGACTTACACGTAAGAATATAATCTTGGGCTCACCATAGATTTTTATTTATATTTTAATTTTAAACAAGTTATGATGTACAGTACTACAAAATACATTACATAAAATACTAAATAGTAATAAATAATAAGTATTTTATTTACAAGTTATTTTTGTGTGTTAAAGTGCTCTGACAAAATACGAGTAATATGGTTAGGTTAGGTCGGGGGTTGAATGAACTTGGCCAACCGGATTTTGTTTTTTGAGTTTTTTGACAAAGTCGAGGGGCTAACTTCATGTACATCTTACGTCATAGGTAATAATAAACAAGGATTTGCAGAATATATCAAACTTAATACTAGGTAACGAGTTAATAAGTTGAGTCGAGTTAAGTTAATTTGACATAATATTTTTTTTTAATAAGCTATTAGTTTATCTTATAAATAATAAGTTTATTTTGAATACTCTAGAAAAAATAAAATAAATGGTTATACATTGATGTTTATATATTTATTTGATTTATAGTTTATTTAGTTGTAAATAATAATGTAAATTTATTTTTAACCCGACCACAGGAGTATAGGACTAATATAACGATATTATTTATGTTTATAGAAAAAAATCACTGAAATAAAAAAACGAGAATCCAAATAATTTAATTATTTTAATAATATATATGTATATATTATATTTATTTAAAGTATATGAAAACATTATTTTCGTGTTTGCGGTTTGTACGAAATAAATGCCACCAATAGTAATAAACATATATTTTTAATATACGTGATTTTTTATTATATCGACATTATAATTTTTTTTTCAGTTTTCTGAATAATTTATTTATGTGGAGATCGTCGGCAAATTTATCACCCAGCAGCTGCAGCGGGCATCGCCCGATTGCGGCCCAAAGTAACCTTTTTACCTTTTCACCTATCCCGATTGCGGCCCGTATACAGTTGGTAGGAAGTACTATTTAAGTGGTTATCAAAACAAAATAAATATTCCGATTGTCTCCGATACGTATTTTGACATAAACATAACTATCGTATTCACGATTCATACGATCACCAATATTCGGCGTGGTAATTTCCAGTTAATTAAAGATAAAAAAAAGGAGATAAAGTGTAAGATTGCAAGGTTGTTAGTGGAACACACGTAGTTGTATATTGTGCTGTTAGTGTTGTTTGGTTTTTCGTTTTAGAAAGTGTAAATGATGGAGATTTATGAAATGTCAAATGAAAAAAATAAACAAATATTAGTAATATTTAAATATAAATTTCAATTTCATAAGCTATTAGCAAATGAAATAGAAAAATGGTGTTTTACAAATAAAAGTTGTAAAAGTTTTGTTAAACGATACAATAAAGAAATTTTAATAAGCCAGAGTAAATTTGATGTTAATGATTATAATTATGAAACCAATACTGATCAGATATTGAAACGTCAAAAAGTACGTAATGGTATTAAAAGAAAGGCAACTGAAAATATTTGTGAGCGACCGTCAAAATTAATCCATGGTGTTTTAAAAGAAAGTGGTAAGCCTATAATTTAAAATTTCGCATACATACGCATTATTCCTTATTAGTGACAACATTTTCAAATAAGCTATTTTGTGAACCAATGTGTGTTTGGACGCAATCGAGATACTTATATTTGGGATAAAATATGACTACCTGAATTCGGGCTGCAATCGGACTTCCAACGCTGCAGCTATTTTATTCTGATGCAGTCCATTTGGCAAAATCGCGTGGACAAAAAGCGATCAGACTCGTAACAGTACATACACCGGAGCTGCGTAATGTTATTATTAAGGCTGGAAGTTAAATATCCTTAAAAAAAGCTTTTATGCCCTAAAAATTCTAAATAGTGCAGTAAAATATTTTTTTTATTCTTAATAATTTTGTAGTGTTTTAGTATTTTGTGTTGTTTTCGTCGGCCACCTCCGACACTCGTGACAGTAAACGTATGGTGCAAGTGCGAGTAATAATAATAATAATAATAATACAGCAACAATATCTCTCTACTCGTGGCGGACGAGATACGACGACGCGATGTTGTACGCGCGACGCGTGTGGTCCCGTCCTGGCCCGATCGGGACCGGGTCGGCGCGCGCGTTGATTTACGAGCCGCCTTTTGTCTGGTTCGGAAGTGCTCCCGCCGCCGCCGCCGTATAACGTCGTTCGGTCACGACAATGGGCACGACACGACGGCCGTGTGTGTACACGTAATTTAGTATCGTACGCGCGCATTATATATATATATATATATATATATAAACGTACGCGATATCGTGTTTGTTGATATTCCTATGTATATACCATAAACGGTATGTACATACGCGTATTATATGTATATATATATACATTTAACATATCGTACATGTATATACGTACAATACACTGGACAGGTATGGCCATCGCGGGAGGATTGAAGGGTAAGTATATGCTCGTGCTGCGGAGTATACGTGTGTGTAATGGCCGAACTCGGTTTACCCATATTATTCCGTGTGTGCCGAAAAACGAGTTGTACGGGCGCACCCGGCAAACCGCAATAAAAATATATTATAATAACAATGTATATAAGTCAAATGCCTACATATATATAACGGGCGCATTATAATGTCTCATGCAATCGACGGTCCAAGTCTTTTTCGGTTCAAAGGCGCCGCCGGGCGGAGGATCGACCCTATTGAAGTCCGCGGCACAGGATTAGGTGCGACCGCTTTTAGGTATATAATAATGTATGCGTGTATACGCATAGCATCTATGTATATGTGCGTGTGTCATTATAATATATTGTACACCAAGAGTGATCAAACTTTTCCGGCAGAGATCCACTAAAAATATACTTCGCCTTGAGGATCGACTTCCATAAAAAAGTTTTTTTTTTTTTATTATTGAGGACCTATATACTACATAGGTCAGGTTAGATAAATTCTAACATGATCGACTTTGAAATGGTCCGCGATCGACCGTTTGGCCGCCTGCGCTTTATACAATGTCACGCTAAAAACCTTGCAGTCGCAATATAAAAACTGTGACCGACCGATTGTTGGACAGACATCGGCCCTTTTCTCCCCACTGCAGCGGCTGATCCATCAGATTATTACTAGATGCATGCGCAGCGAGTACCGCGAGAGTAAAAAATGCATTTCGAGAAGAAAGATATAACGACGATACTTCGGCACAACTTGTGTCGCAAATCGTTACGATCGATCACGAAAACCCTAAATATAAAGGTGCTATCGGGATGGAGGGGGAGGGCATCGGCCGTACTTCTTTTGCCAAATATGCGATAATAAGTAAAAGAAAATATATTGATCGCTTTTATGAAAATAATTTTCAATAAAAGTTTTGGTTTGGACTATAAGAAACAATAATAATAATATTATATTATAAGTATCTCGTTGAGATTTTTAGGTATAAGTAAAGTGTTTGTATAATAAATTAGATAAAAAGTTGTTTAAAATGCATTATTTATTTTATTAGTAGGATATATTCGATATTATATATTTGGTAAAATAATAAATATAAAAGTTATCTCTAATGTAAACGATATAAATTTAATTTTTAAAGGGTTTTTTTGTTATCTTCCTCCCCTTTAAAAAGCTTGGCTACGCCACGGTGCGCACACATGTATGGTCAGTACTTCAGCTAACAGATCAAAGTTTCTATATAGGACACGAACGTCAATTTAATTGTAAATACTGTTTCGGGATTTGGGGCTATTGTTGTACCGTTGGCTTTTGTTTCGTTTACTCCGCAATCAAATTTATTATTATCTGTATATATAAAACAGTAAGCTGATTGATTGATCTATCAACGCACAGCTCAAACCATTGGACGGATTGGACTGAAATTTAGCATACAGATAGCTATTACGGCGTAGGCATCCGCTAAGAAAGGATTTTTCGAAATTTTGATTTTAAACAGTCGAAATCGGTAAAAATGTTTTTTTACATGTAATTTGTCTATCTATATATTCATATAATATATTATTTTTGTGTATGTTACCGGGGTAATATAATGCAGCTTACTGTCGGATTAGTTTTTTAGATTTTTCCGTGTTTGGTTTTTGTTGTCAGGAGCATTAATTTAACGTTGTTTAATTTAATTACCTAAGAAATGGCTAAAGAAAGTCTTTTAGTTAATGGAGAACTTGAACAACATACTGTTGTCCCATTGTTGGCGACGGTGCCTGTTTATTCCGAGCTCTTTTTTTTTTAATACACGGAACACAAGACAATGCGATGGAGGTACGATCACTAATTGTCGGATATGTGGTGAATGACTGGACCAAGTTTTTAGTTATGTCCCACAATAGAAATGGTGATAATTACTCAACGGCTAATGAATATTATGCTGATATGATAAAAAATGAAACTTACGGTTGGCTTTGTGAATTGATAGCAGCGGGATGTATATTTCCATTTAATTTTAAAGTTTATCAAAATGGTATCTTATACACGAAGTCCAGATCTAATGATTGTCCAGTAAAGCTTTTAAGATTTAGACAAGATTTGTCCAATGGACATTTTGATGCTTATCTTTCTACAGCTGCAGAAAACAATACTCAGGGTCGTATAGAGGAATTGGTCAATGAATGCGAACATTCACCTATTGCATCTTCAGTACACAGTAACATTTCTGCAAAAATTTCACTATCCCAATCAAGTGAAACAAATCAATCTATTTCGAGAAAAAAAAATGTATTGTTTTTAATTTATTTCTATTTCTATTTTTTATGAGGGTATACTTGGGAGAGGAAAAGTTTGCTGGTAGATTTGCAGATTTTTTACTTGAAATTGACAATGGTGGTTATCCATCGTTTGATGAAATGATAACTATCCCAGAAAATTTGTGTACACTTGTAACTACGGTTCAGGATTTAATATCAAAAATTTATCCAGATATTGCTCATATTCATGATAAGCCTATGGAATGGTTGTGTGAACGTGCTATACCCACTCCAAAAAATGACCAAGCGGCGGCTATCAATGATACACTGCTGATGTCTTTTGAAGGGGAAGAAAAAGTATATACTTCGATAGATACGGTGGTCAACATAGACGATGCAACTAATTATCCGGTTGAATTTTCAAATTCATTGAAACCACCGGGTATTCCATATCATAGGCTTATTCTGCGTGTGGGCACACCTATTATGTTGTTGGTAAATTTGAAAACACCTAAACTGTGCAATGGGACCAGGCTTAAAGTCAAAGCTTTACATCGCAATATAGTAGAAGCCACAATTTTAACTGGATGTGTGAAAGGGTAAACTGTGTTTGTACCACGAATCCCTTTAATTCCGAATGATCCGTTCGAATTTAAACGATTACAGTTTCCCCTCAAAGTCTGTTTTGCAATGACTATAAACAAGTCTCAAGGCCAAACTCTCAAATTTGCAGGAATAGATTTGCGAGAAAACTGTTTTTTACATGGGCAGTTCTATGTAGCTCAGCGAAGAACATTGTCTACAAAGAAGTTTTGTAGATAACATTTTGAAAAACTATCAGTAAAACATTTATTTTGAACCTTCAGTGCTAAAATTTATCGTGAACAAAACTTCGGCCGCCAAAAGCTATAACTTATAGAATAGGTTATGATAATAATTATTATCTTAAAAACTAAATTAATATGTATAAAATATTATTTCAAAAATCTTAATTAATTTAAATTTCAATAGATTAAACAAAATTTAATCTTGCCAGGTTACATACATTTATATACTTAAACTCGGCAACGACGGATAATTTACCTAGTCGGATATTAGGTATGCTGAGCGTAGTAAAAAAAATTAAAAAAATTTAATAAAATCGCCATGTAATACTACAATGTACAGCGACGCAGTGTTACTTATATAAACGACACGTTATGATACGTACAAATATGTTTTTAGGAACCTTCTCAATGCACAGCCTGTGAGGTTATATTAACAGTAAAACATATACTGAGTGAAGGGCACATAACATTATTTTTACCTGTAAATGTAGAACACGTTTAGGTACACAAACGCATAGCACGTTTGGGTACATACGCTAATTGCCAGTATAGGTTATCGTGAAAAAAATGTTTAATAATCTTTATAAGATATGGTTTATGAAACTAATTAAATGTTTCAACGTTTCAATGTTCAGTTCTATCGATTTAAGTATTTTATTATTATATTAATTCTCTTTTCATCCACCTGTCAAGTTCAGTGCATATGGTATATTATTATATTGTAATTATGCTTTAAATATTTGATTTGTTCTTTTATTTTTAATTTAACATTCTGATAAGTGATAACGAATGACGATTTTATAATTTTATTTATTGGAGGAAAATGGAAAATAGAGGAAAATGGTCAAAAATTATTTTTATTTTTTTTTTTTTTTTGGAGGAAAATGGTTACGGCCCTATGTACCCAAATGTGTTATTTTTCTAGATATATGGTGTACCCAAACGGTGTATTCATTTGTACCCAAACGTGTTGCTTTTAGGGTCTACTGTACCCAAACGTGTTACCATATGCTATCAATACGTCAACGACCTCAAAAAATACAACATTTCACCCAACATGGACGAAGTGTTAGGTCCAGACACCGAAAACATCACAAATACGATATTTTTCTTAAAAAAACCAATTTGCATGATACATATAGTTGTATGATAATATTACTGTTAATATTAACTTTACTACTAATTCATGTTAAGAATACCTATATAATGATTGTTAGCTTTATATACATAGCCAACTACATGTACACACAATACTTTAAAACCAAAAACTTATAACCTTTGATGTTGTTTTTATTTTCAGTTCAATGAAAAATAAATAACACTTTATTCTCGACGAATTTTCTGTTCCTCATGACAAGAATGACAATTTAAATATTGTAACCGGTGGCGATATTTGTTCGATCAACAATTATTATACTGCAAAACACCGGTCGCAGGTCACTTATATTGCAGTCATTGTCGTATCGCGTCGTATGCGATTATAGGTATGCACAATAAATTACATAATATTTAAATATTATATTGTCACTGGTAAACACTGACGGGTGTGTATACATTCCATAGAGCGGGACGTAAACGACATCGTCTTATATTAGTGGCGGCGGAGGTGGGCGACCGCGTGCCGACAGATATTGTACCTATATAAAAACTGTATAGGTACATATTATTATGATGTTAGTACATTATTATTATTATTATCATACAGTAGAAAGCCGTGGGAATATAATATTATCGTAGTCTGGAAAATGTCTATCGGCACGGCGAGCGTATGTTAATAACACGACCGCGGCAATAGATATACTATTGATAATGCAGCTAACAACAAAATAATATGACAATCACCGCCACAGGGTTAAAATATATAATAGCCGTCGCCGCCACTATAGGTCACAATTGTATGATTAAAAATAACAACTATAATATTGTATTATGGATATTTCTACGCTGGTTTCCGCAAATACGTATGCTATGTTTAAAATTCTACAGATTAACGTGCGTATATTGAACCGCACAAAGACGCGTGTGAAACGAAATATTGGACACAATACGCTCAAATACACCGCACGAGCAATAAAAAGTCGTAAAAAATGTGACACGTTTTCGGAAGAATTCAAGTCTGCCGCCGTCATTTCCGCCTATATATGTATTTAAACGGCTTCGCGGTCTTCCCGGACAGACGGATAAAGACGTTATTATTATTGGAGAGGAGATAAACCGGGATAATATATTATTATTGTATAATATAATATAAAATACAGAATAGGACTTCGGGACAGATTTAACGTCGTCGTTTCCTTTTCGTCGGACGTCGATTGATGACGTTTCATGGAGTCTTGTGCGCGAGTGTGCGACTTTCAAATGGCAGCACGTACGCGTATATAGTATGTGTGTCCGTATAATAGGAAAAAAAGTGTTCGGTCGAACTAAATCGTTTTTGTCGCCCGAGGGATGATGGGCGGGTAGACACAGACGTGCGATTATCGATCGTGCACCGTCTGACGTTTGGTTTTTTTCCCGTAAATACGCTAAAAGCTACTTTTACGCGGTTTGACGTACGCGGTGTCAAAGTCTCAAAGAATATAGAGACTTGTTTGAAAAAAGTCTGTGATGGAAAATCCAACGATTCTGACGTCTACAACAGCAGCATATATAATATATATGTACGTAGTATATTATATACTGTACTTATGTATACGCGTGCGTTTATTTATTTTTAAATCGTGGCGGTTTCTGCTGTTGGGAACACACGATTGCTCGTAAGGTGTGTACACTAATTTTTTTAAGAAAAAATATAAATTTAGTATATGCCAATAGATTTTTCTTTTTTTTAATTCGTATTTTGATAATATTTTGCAGTTGAATTATACATTTAGTATTAGAGATTACAACTGTGATATAGAAAGTATATTTGTTACGTATAGAATTCGACAAATATTCTGCGTTTAAAATATAAAGTAGTTTATATTAGTGATGCAACAACACAGTTCTTGTCCAGAATTTCGAACAACCTTTGCATAAATATCTCATTTGCCCATACGGAAACGACAACCAGCTATGCACAGTTAGCCGCAGACTTTTTGGGGAGCTTGGATAAGTGTCGTAGACACCTAACCTATATACTCGTCGTTATAATATAATGTTTTCACGAGTTGCGAAATAGTTCGGAAAACTTACGTCTCGAATTCCTACCGTGTTTAGAATACATTATACATGGGTTTTCGCGGGTGCAGCTGCAGACGACTTTAACCGACAGGGCACATCAACTATACAAGCTTGGTTTTATCCCGTAAACTGCTGCAGAGGTCGCAACATTGGCAATATTGGCCCGTGAATTTGAAGAAGGGGGGGGGGGGAGTTAACATCCGGACGGGGCCATTCGTCCAAGATAGGTGTGAATGATATCTCTATACACGACAGACTACCCCTGGACACCCCTCGTCCGCAATTGCTGCAGACGCTCATAATAAAACGACCCGATCTTGTACGATTATTTTCACTCGCTTATAGTCGCTTTCACGAAAAGTAGCACTCGGTGGTAGTGCGTTCGGTGGAAGTTTTTACGTAGGATTACTAAAACATATGTTAAGAAAGGGAATCATGTACACGAATAATAATTATTAATTTATTGTAGAATATTATTATTATTATTATTATTATTATTATTAAGTTATTAACTTTTCTAAACTTTATTAACTATTTAAAATAAAATTAAATAAAAATCCTGTGACTAATTTTATTCAAATATGTTGAGTATCTAATATCTAAATACTCAAAATGCAACTATGTAAGTATCGAGTATCAAGTATCACGATACTGATTTTTGAATATCTTGCCCATCCCTGGCTATAGTACTATATATAATAAAGTGGTGGTGTTTAGATCAGTAGCCGTAGATAAATATTAAAAACGACGACGACAACCCATAATAATATGAGTGGGATATTGACGACAATTCATATAGATGATGTGTGATGGTGTAAGATATTCTTTTTTGTACTTCAGCGACCGCGGGCTACGATGCAGAGATCGATGTACGAATATAATGTACGCGATCCTGAGCCGATTGCCACACACCTCGCGCCATCGGATGACCACGCGTATAATTTATGACTCGCGAGACGGTTTTATTCTACGATAATATTATATTATTGAGTTTGTCGATGCGATTTCTTATTATCTTTTCTCCCGCTGCATCGCGCGGACACCGTTTATTACCGTGCGTGCAAACAGCAGCCTGAGATATTATTTATATATAATATAATAAAATAATATTACGTATATAGTGCAGTGTTTACGGGCGAGCGTTCGGTCAATTTGTCATTCGCGTCCGGCTGCCGCCGCGGCCCGCAAACACATTTGAAGCCGCTGGCAATCGATTTGTTCCGTCGGCGACAGGGCCACATGCGAAGAAAAGGTTTGTTTGTCCTCGTAGGCGGGTGTGCAGTGTGTGCGTGCAGCTGCGAGTCATTTTTTATTGTCCGAAAAATATGTGCCGAGTTCATCGCTGCACGTATATATAATACTAATACATGTGGCAGACCGAGGGCGTGACGTGGTATCCTGCAGAAGGGATGTTTTTGGAAGGATGTGTGTATCGAAGAATCATTTTTATATTTCATTTGACGTCGTCATGTATTGTTACATAAAAGTATGGCGCAAACTCACGACGGAAGCCGTGGTGCAAGTATGGTAAACCTATTATATACATAACTTAGGTACCTGCTATATATGAATTATATTTTCGTGTCGAATATAATATTTTGCAGGAAAAATACAATAGTATTATGACACACCCCGACGGCGATAGCCGCCTGAAGCGTGTAGTGTGCGCAACACTGACAAATTATCATCCCTACTCAAAGTGCGCGTCGGTGGTTATTTGTATGATATTACAAAACAGAGTTAATGCGCCGTCGTCGAGAACGCGATTCGCGAGACGGAGAGCGATTATTGCCGTCGACGAGATTAATCGGACGGAAACATCTTGTGGTCTATTATAATAAATCATAATAATAATTATAATAATATAATATACAATACTACACGACGCCGTGTTGCGGTCAAACGATTCGGAACGTGAATAATATCAACGACGGCGACAGCGGTGGTAGTAGTCGAACGATTAGAAATGACGAATTGTAAATTAATATTGTTATTGTTATGATGGTATTCACGACAATGCGAGGACAACGTATTACTTGCCGCGTGTTCGAAAATATTACACGCCAAGGCGACCGATCCGGACGTTTGACTGTCATAGGTGCAGACCACCACGAAAGAGAAAAATAATATAATAATCATAATCGTAATAAAGAAAGATTAATTGTGTGTGTACACAAAGTGTCAAACGATCGTTTCCGTCGTCGGATTAGCCATGAATTATTCAAAGAGATAAATCTAAATCTAATATAATACGTCCGTTTGAGTAAGGGGGTATATGAAACGGGTGGGCACTATAATGGTTCGACGACGGCGCTCGATTTGTCATCCGCTGTTGTTCTGTTGGCCGTAACTACCCCATTGCCGAAATTTAAGAGACACGCGCGCGACGACGATTGAAACAATCGAAAAGCGCGTTATATTATTATCATTATTATACTCTACCGTCCGATTTGTACGTCACCATATAAATATTATATCGCGGTCGAATTGAGGTCTCAGATATTATGCTTTATTATGTGTAGGACTCGACATAATAAGTATGATGTGTATGGTGTAAGTGTCAGTCACTACGTGGCTACTTGAGCGGGCGATTGCCGAATGATGGGAGGGGAGGCTTATAGGATATTTTCCAATATTCGGGGAGGGGAGGAGTCCAGAGTCAAACGAGACAATGTATATTATTTAAATCACTTGTGAGTCTTGAGTGGGACGTTTAAAATTCTTTTTCAACTAACGACACCGTCTGCAGGTTTATTCAACACATTGTGCGTATATAGAATATTATGTATAAATATTAATATTTTATATTATATATAGAATTCAAATACGTTTTCGTGCACGAAAGCACACAGTTTAAGTGTGAACGAGTATATTTTTCAAAGCTTACAGTTTTAAAAATTAAACTTAGATTTTAGTGCTTATATATCCCTCACACTTGTCGGTTTGTTGAAGAAGACATCATTAAATTTATTAACAGAGATGAAATTGTTAATAATATGCTAGGGTCTTCTAGTAATAAATTTAAATAATTAATATTTTAATAATAATATATAATTTATGTGGTTAATGTTATTTATTTTTTTAATACATTTTTTTTTATAGGTTATGTTATTTTTTGTTTTATGTGTTTGCGCGGAACGTCATGGGTCATTAAAAACTACTGAGCCGAGGGCCCGATCATGAGCTGATACTGTTTTTAGGAATAATAGTGCATACCTCCTATATCGATTATATCGACACCGTGGGGACTTTCTTTGGTAATTATTATTATTTTTGACGACGAGTTTATGAACGCATTGCCAAACGGCGGCGTGCATATCGTGTGATTAGTCGAAACACGGCGTGTCTCGTTGTGTACTTATATAATAATAATATACTTGTACGATTTGTTTGGTACAATAAAAATATTTTCAATGCGGAAATGGCGAATCGATCACTCGTCGCCATAATAATATACGACTATCGAGCGTCGTCGATACAATGCTATAATATGGGAAATTTGACACGACGTGTAGATGATCATGCTTGTTGTGTGTGGTTTTTTTTTCGAACCGATGTGATGTGCGCCCGTTAGGATCATCGGTATTGGAGTTCGGAGATTCGGGAAATATATAATAATATAATATAATGGGTGTAAAATACTAAAATGTCACGATCATAATAGACGCTCCATTGTAATAACTTCGATGCGTCTTCACGTGGCGATGTGGGTGGTTGTAATATATTATATAAATAAATATAATACGGTTTTAAACTTACGCCGGACCATCAGTCATCGCTATTGAGACGTAACCATTGTGCGTGTATTGGCGTATGTACCTATATATAATATTATACTGAGAGGTAGGGGCGACATTCCCATTTTTCGAGACAATATTATTATTATTGTGTTTGACCTACATCGACCGACCAGCCGCAACACAATACCTGCCTCGTTTTTGACAAGTCTTAAACAATATACGAGATCTGTGTAGAGTGTGTGGGGTGGTTACCCAGCTATACCGCATATACCGCTTATATACGCACATGTACCTCGCCTGCTGCAGCACTATCCTGTACTGCAGTGGATCCTATAATATAATGTTCGGGTTTCGTCACCGCGGCCCGATGGGCTCGGAGCTGACACGATAATATCGTATACCGGGGGTGTTAGACGTCGACGAGATTATCATATTATGCTCTTTTTCGTTTCGAAAATTGATAAACATATGCGCCTGTCGGAGTCGGGCACAATACAAACACGCGACATCCTATATACGTATGATGTATCCACATAACAGTAATATATACGGCGGGAGAGAGAGACTACTTGTACATATAATACACAATATCGTGTACATCTGTATGATATATATATATATTATAACACGTGCGTATACATTAACGACGCAGACTCGTCGTCGGTGTGATGCTGCGTGTACCTCTGACGTTTTCCACCTCGGCAAACAAGACATTTATACATAATATATTGTTGTTATATATCTACGTATACATATTAAATACATTACGCACACACACACACACACATACACACACTCGTCTGCACCAAGTCGATTGCAGTGTGCGTGTTTACTTCACAGCCCATCGCGCCATAATATTTGTTATAGTTGCGTGTATATCCACGATACGTTTCTTCTCCGCGCGATAGCTAATCGCTTATTTTGTACATAATATTATTATACTATGAATATTATAATGCGACCAAACGACGCCGTATTATTATGCATAAGAATAGCATCCAGGCGTGCGTATATCGGTGGCGTACTTAAGGGGGTGGCAAGGGGGAAATTTCACCGGGCAGCACTTTTCTGAGGGCATCAAATTTTAATAGGAGCTTTTTTTTGAAAACAGATTTACAATAACTCATGTAAATCAATGTCGACAAAACGTTATACCAAAACCATCACAGCTACATTCTGTGCACAATCAATCTTCGCGTCTAAAAATACGCGTGCGTACTGTACGGAATACCTAAACTTAACATTTCTTGTGGTTAGGTTACATCAACATGTTAACTGTTGAAAATTGCTAAGTGATAGTGTGATGCCGAATTACCAAACGTTAATTTTGTATTTCCTTTGCGTTTTGTCAAACTATGAAAGTGACATTACTTTTATTGAACAGCTTATTGAAATCTTATAGTTTTTAAAATACGATTTACGAGACATCTTATTTGACAATGATTAAATTCACTATGATCCATTCATCATGAGCTATAATGAAATTATTTGATGAGATTATTTAATCGAATATTTCGCAAGATTAAAAGCTCACCAAAAATATTATTTTAATGGTGTTTGTTTTTCGTCTCTTAAATAAATATACTATATTAACTTTTAATATGTTTACTATTTCATAAATAATGCTTCACAGAGAAATGCAGCTTATTTAATTGGTTTTGTGTTCTGAAAGTGATATGTTTTCGATGTAATTGATACCAATCAAGTAATTGTAGAATTTACTTCCAAAAAAGACAAAAAAAGATTGTTTGTATAACAAAAGGTGTTTTATTGTAATATCAATATTATAAATTATTAATAATCATTAAAATCTACTTACTTTATTGTATAATATTTTTTGTACTAATATCATAAGTACTTACCTATTTAAAATTTAAAAATCATTTTTTTCTGAAATCATATTTAATCATATTTATGGGCTACCAATATTTCGATTATGATTATGAACCATTAAAATTGTTTGATCCCCAGATCAGAATTAATCTAATAAAATTCAAGCCTGTTCAACAGTCATATATTTAGCCACCGCGACAATGCCGTATATTTTGTTTCCCTAACGCCGGGGCTTACACGGCGTATTCCGCCGCGTTTTCCGACTGACGAGC